>ML809451.1:59943-77001 GCA_009831015.1 Picea engelmannii | reverse complement strand
GAAATTTCTATTTTCTATTACTTAAATTATATTTTTATAGATTTTATGTCTAAAAAATACTTATTATCTAGATTGTACAATTTCAACAACTAATATTTAGAATTTTAACCATTCTTCTAAATTTTTAAAGAAATTTTAAACAATACATATCAGAAAGATATAATAAAAAATAAATAAATAATGTTTAAACCACTGTATATCTGAAAAGTCTTGTGCTTTATTTTTTTGCCATTGTTTAACTGTTCTACGAAATGGTTTTTTAAGTGGGAATTCGGTGACATAAATCTGTTAGAAATCACTATTTTTTGTTGTTTAAAATCCATTTATGAATGCAGAAATGGAATCAACATGCTGAAAACTCCTTGACCACTCAAAGTATACAAAAATAATCACTCAAATCTACGGATCTAACAATTTTATTTACTAGATTTTGACAAATGTCCCCATAAAAAACCGCCTGAGAAAAATCATTTTGTATAACGTTTAAAATACGAATCGATCCATGTTCAAGTATGATGAAGTGCCGAATAAAAACGTTTAAACTACTTTAGTTTTTTCTCGGAACGCCCAAAAAATATAGTTGAACTAATTTTAAAATTGAAATAAAATAGGATGCAACAAAACCAAAATGGTCACACCTACATCATGAATTCCTTCCTCTATAATGGCGCATTTTGATTTGTGAAAAAAATAGATTGATTTCTCAGGTGGGTGGCGAGCACCGTGTCATGTCGTGGCGTGTCCTGTTGTGGTGAGATTCACGCTCCTACAAGCAAAGCTGTTGTGTGTGTTTTTGGGAGATGTCGTATGCGGCATGGTGAACCCATTATGCAGTCATCACGTGTGGAGCATTGGAATAAAGTGGTGCAACCCAACACAATTCTCATTTGATTTTTATATAAAAACACAAACGAATATTGTAATCATCTACGAAGAACTTCCTGAGAAAAATACAACGACAGTCAAATGATGACGACGACGGTTGTTACAGCAACACATGAATCTGTTTGAAAATTTCATTACTTTTTAATTCCCGCACTATATCACAATCACCATGTGGTATCTGTAATTTCTTTTCAAGAATTCATTACTTACTTTTGTCCCCCATGTGTGTACTGTGAATAATTTCATGTGGACGATAGCAATGGCGGGACAAATGTGGAATTTTGTGAATAAAATGCAATGTTTTAAAATTCTATTCTTCCTCATTCTGATACCTACATCATCGATAGATTCAATATATGATATATGGATCCTCAGGGAAAAGATCGCACCTATAGCCAAAACGTTAGATGTTTCATCCCTTTGATTTGATTATGGGGCAATGAAGAATTACGGGTCAACAAAGAATGCACAATCGTGCACGCCCATGTGATCACTCTGTCAAATTTACTGTTACCTTCTTGGAAGGTACGTATACGACATTTGTCGTTATTACATATTTCCTGAATTATTTAAACATATTTCTATAACACCTTTTTTTTTTTTTTTATAAGTAAGAGATTTTATATATAAAGGGCCTTCAAAAACCAAACCAGAGTTACAGAATCTTGAAAACAACCATGTTGTAGTTACCGAACTGCCCCAAGAAAGGGGAAACTAGTTCAGCCAGCCGGGTAAGTCTAGCAATTTACAGTCTAACAGTCTTAGATAAACATAACTAATCTGACTAGGCTACAACTATGAAAATAAACTAGTAAAAGATCAAATCCCCAGAGGGGTCAGACACTTGGCAAATAACCTAGCCAGGTGGCTTGGTAGGCCGTGTCCCAAGGTTCCTCTTCGATGGGCATCCCTTTACCTTCCAGTTGCATGTCAGCGGCCAAGTTGCCCCCTTCCAGGTTGGCAACTGGCAGGGTGACTCCAGGTGGACTATGCGCATGGATGCCCGTAGCTATCACAGCCTCCGTGTCCCCGTGCGTGACCTGCACCACGTCGTCCCCTTCTGGCTGTTGCACCTGTTCATTCCTGTCGACGGCCTCTGCATGGGGCATCTCTGTTGCTGCCGCATCTTCTGGAGTGGAGTGGAAAGCTTCCTGGAAGGTGGAAAGGATCTGAAGGAGGGTCGAAGTCTTCCCATCCAAAAGATGCAGTCAGAAATGGAGGTCCTCCAATCCTTGCCGAAGCTCAAAGACCAGCCCATAGAGGATGGCCAGACTATCCTTCAACTGCGAGTTAGGGATGAAGTCGGTAGACGAGTGCGTACTGTGCTGGGCACTCCGAAGAAAGGGTGGCGCCCCCAAGGGTGGGCGGGAGGAGCAAGTTACCGGTGCAAAAGAAGGCCCGCTAGCTAGGGAATTCTGTGGAGCTGCAGGAAATCACAAGAGAGATCCCGACGAGCTATAAGTGATGACCAGACATTCGAACCGGGAGGCAGGTGGGGTGGAGGAGGCGAGAGGTTCCAACTCAGGCTGCAAAGGCTGCGAGGAGTGCATTGAGGGTGAGCCAGGGGGAGAAACAGAAACACGGGGCCGAGGAGGATGCCATGGAGACTCTCTCCTTGGCCTCCCTCTTTGGTGTGGCATTCTGAGCTTGCAGGGAAGGTAGAACTGAACCGAATTCCCCGGATGGACGTGGAGAGCCTGGAGAAGTCCGAAGGTGGTGAGCACCATGAAAAACCAGAGTGAGCTAGGTCTAGGCGGCTGAGGGATAAGAGGGTCAGGTCGCATGCGGGAGTTGAAGTCACCTGCAGACAGAGAAGCCATGGTATAGTCGGCAATGGGAGTCGGGCGCACCGGTGTTAATGGTGCAGCGGATGATGTAATATCAAATAAATACATGGTTTAGGCGGTGAGTCTTGGCATGAGCCCGACTCATGGCCCCCTGCCGCGCTGGCCTGACCTCTCCTCCTCCTCCCGCCATGTGGCCCGCATTAACACCCCATCCGGGGGTTCTAGAACGCTTTTTAATACAATGGCCTTTTTAATTAAAAAACATGTGTGGCCCCGGCCTCGCCGACTGTAAGATGAAGTCAATGCGAACTGTCAGGTGGGGCATAAATAAAAACCAGAGAAGACAACATCACATCTATGGTATTTACAACGACGGTTTCAAAGTATTGGACAGATGGAGGAAAATGGTGGAAAAAACAAAAAAGATGGTTTTAGAAAACCTAACACTAAAGAATACCTTCGGCATAATAAAAAAAAGTACAAGGTAGATAGATCTGACAGATAGACCATATGTTAATGAACTAATGAAGGTGGCCAGATGATTACATGGGTTGACATTGATTTTCAATGTAGCATCTCTTGGTGTGATGATGTTACTTTTTGGTGTGATGATGGTATTTTTGGAGTAGGTTAATTAGGGAGAAATCTTCCCTCTCGAGATTTTTTTTTTAGGCAAAAAAATGGGCCTGAATCCGACCACATTTTCAGGGGTAGTCTGAGTTTTGTATGGATCAAAGTTCCATGCATTTCAGAACCTTATCCTAGGGGTTTTTCCCCATTTTAAACCAACCCAGATGCTCAAAAAATCTATGGAACTTCTGGATTGGCCAGAAATTTAAAAGGGCCGCCATAAAACTTGTCGGAAAAGTAACTCGGGAAAGAAGATTGCTCTCGAGTTAGACTAGTCCATTACTTTTTGGTGTAATTTTGTTTCCACATGGATTTTCAATGTAACATCTCTTGGTGTGATGATGTTAATTTTTGGTGTAATTTTGTTTACTTTGTACATTTCTATAAATGGAATAAGCTAACTTGGGAGGCAAGAGACTACCTTTTCAGGCAAAAAAACGGGGCCTGAATCCCGCCAAATTTTCAGAGATAGTCTGAGTTTTGCATGGATCAAAATTCCATGCATTTCAGAATTTGATCCCCGATATTTTGTCCCATTTTAAACCAACTCAGATGTTGTTCTGGATTGACCGAAAATTTAAAATAGAGTCCCTGAAAAACTTGGCTCAAAAATAACTTGGAAAATAAGATTGATTGTGAGTTAACCCACTCCTCTATAAATTATGTAAAAGGTGTTTCTGGTTTCACAAAAAACAAAATATCATTAATTTAATTTGATACTTAATTAAAATATTATTATTTTATATTTATCCACATCCAAATTACTACTTAAAAAGTTGATTTATGTATTTATTAAATGCATAAAGCATTAATTACATTAATCTCTTATATAAAGTAACAAATAAAATATCTCACACATTAATTTAATACTTAATTAAATTATTATTATTATATATTTACCCATCACATCCAAATTACTACTTAAAATTTAATATATTAAAATTCCATATTTTAGATGTATTATGCGTTTTATTAAATGCATGAAGCATTAATTACATTAATATGAAGCATATTAGTGTTCTTATGAATGAAGTCACAAGAATTATATGTCAATGAATTAAAATAACTTAATTAAATTATTATTATTATATATTTACCCATCACATCCAAATTACTACTTAAAATTTAATATATTAAAATTCCATATTTTAAATGTATTATGCGTTTTATTAAATGCATGAAGCATTAATTACATTAATATGAAGCATATTAGTGTTCTTATGAATGAAGTCACAAGAATTATATGTCAATGAATTAAAATAAGGTGACTAGATGGGCACACGGATTTTCAATGGACCATTTCTTGTGTGATGATGTCTTTTTTGCAATTTCAATGGAGGATTTCTTTTTGTGTAATTTCAATGGAGGATTTCATGTGTGATGATGTTCCTTTTTGGTGCAATTTTTTTTTCTATGTACACTTTCAAATGATTATGTATGCATCAATTTAATATTTAATTTGATGATTATGATTATTATATATTTACCCATAACATCAAAATTACTACTCAAGAGTTTTTATATATATTGAATGATTTATGTGTTTTATTATTAAATGGAGGCTTCATTAATTACATTGATCTATATGAAGCATAGTAGTGTTTTTATGAATGAAGCAACAAATACCAAAGACAATGATGCTTTATATTTGTTGGAAAATATAAATTTCAAAGAGAGATCCTTTTAAGGAAAAAAGCATCCAAATTAATAATTTATATTAAAGTATTATAAAAATTTGAGGTTTAAAATGGGTTTTAAAAAAAAAAATATATAAAATAGTTTTAATAATAAAATAAGAGTTATGAATTTTCAGAAGGAAAGAAGGAAACTAGTTTTTTGATTACATTTTCAACTTATTTCTTTACATGTTTACTCAAATTTAAATTATATGCATTTATTGGATACATAATTAAATTATGTATCCAATGAGTACCCACTCTGCATTCTTTGGTAGACACACAAAGATAAATTGGAAATACATGAAAAAATATGTTTCTTTTCAAGAAACACATTTTTTCATATATTTCTAGTTTAACTTAACGTGAATATATCACAAGTACATAGAGTAAGTACTCAATGGATGTAAAATTTAATTTTGCATCCAATGAGTGCCTACACTTGAAATTTGAGTAGATATGTAAGGACATAAGTAAAAAATATGCATCCATTGAGTACTTACAATTGAAATTTGAGTAGATATGTAAGGACATAAGTAAAAAATATGATTAAAAAATCAATTTTTTTCTTTCCCTCCAAAATTGTTTATCCTTATAGTTGACATCATCATCATATTGAATCCTAGTTCTTTTAAAGTTATTGTTGATAACACATTTTTTTAGGCTCATTTTTTACCTCAAAATTTTTATAATGCTTCATTGGTTTCAAATTATTCAATGCATACACCTTCCATAAGGTCAAGTGCTCCACTAAGGAGGATGTTTTGTTATTGTGACCCAAAGCATTGGACATGTTTTAGGTATTTCATTTGAACAACTAACACATATTGAAATCTAGTTTGTTTAGTAAGCTCGTGCCTCCTACTCCAAATGACCCTTCAATATAGATTACCCAAAGCTTGATTTATCATTGTTGGTGTAACTACCCATTAGGGTGTTGTCTCAACATTTTTTTTAAAATACTAATTAACCAACAAGAACCATATACCACAAGTAGGTCGGATCTAGAATCATAAAAAAAACATATATATAAGCCGGGAAATACACTATGTGAGGAGCATGCCAAAAAATCCCATAAAGAACATGAAATTGTATTATCAACCAATGCAGCAACAAGAAGCATGTTTTAATACTCATAAGTACATGAACTAATAGCTTGCAAAAGTGCAAGGCTGAGCCAACTACACTCTAGCTCCCATAAAGCATACTATAAATAGATCCCATGAGCCAGTCTTCAACAACTCTCATAAAGTATGATATGAAAAGATCCCATCAACCAGTCTTCAATAAACAACTCCCATAAAGCATAATATGAGAAGATCCCATGAACTAGTCGTTAATAAACAGGGAGAAATCACACCAAGGGTTACTTTTCCACGCAACCAGTGGAACCACCTTCACAGGTGTTTCCCCCTGAGCAGGGCTCAAACTCAATGAGGTAATGGGAATCATAGTTCACAAAATCTCTAATGAATCCAACCAAAATTTGATCGAGAACAAATGATTTAGGATTCCAACAATTTAGCCTAGGTGTGGTGGAGAGGCTCTTGGACTTGCAGCACCTCCAAATCCCGCAAGATTATAGTATGCAAGGGTCTTACTACCATCTTCATCTGGTGATTACAACCACACAACAGTGGCTCCTCCTTCAAGCAAGGATCTTTCTACCACTGTCAACTGGTGATTACAACCACAAAATAGTGGTGTCCTGCTCTGCAAGGATCTTATCACCACTTTTAGTTGGTGATCACAACCACACAGTAGTGGTGGCTTGCAATTTGGGCCCAAATAAAAAGGTACAAGGATCCAGGCATACCGGGCTTTAGTATCTCTTCTTGATGCATGTACACTAGTCCCAACCCCTTAATTCACACATAATTGGTTAGTATAGACATAATTTTTCCCAACCCAACATTCACATAACACTAGTGCATCAATCATACTTAGCTCCACATAGCCTTTCCTCATGAGCTAGCTAGCACCAACAATGGGTAGGCCACTTCTTTTATAATTCATCTCAATGTAACAACTTCCCAAAGTTGTCTCTTGGCCTTCCCATTACTTCTACAAGGAAACATTTGGGCTTGAGGGTGAATTTACAAGTGTCCATACTAAGGTAAAAGTGAATTACAACCCCTTCCCCTTCTACCCTTTTACCCAAGTTAACTTTCAAGGTCATTTTCACAATTCTTTTCTCATTTCCTAGGTTTCCTAGGCACTAGGATACGATAATCATCCTCATTGAGACAAGAGCCCTTCCCTTGAGTGAATTTCCCCAATGACCATCAAGATCTCAACCTGAAATAGGTTAGTTCATCCAAGATACCAATGTATACATACAACAACATCATCGTAATCCATCTCATGACGTATCTCATTAACCAAGCATAAATCATGAATCATATTATGAACCACATTAAATGGAAAAGGTACCCAATGCAAGTATGCATCATATCAAGTCATACAACATGTGTATATATCTTAAACCATCTCAATTAAAGGTATCCAACTAGTCATATCAAGGTATCCAATCAATCTTAGAAAGGTATCCAATCATAGCACTAGTCACAACAAGGTATCCAATCATACCAATAATCATAACAAGGTGTCCAATCTTATCCAAACAATTTAGGAGTGAAAAATCATCGCTTTATCAGGCACAAATTTTGATTGGAATGCCCCTTAAATAGAATGACTTATGGAAGAAAAAATCGTAGCACTTGTAGGCATATTTTCAAAGTTGAATTTTACCTTATCAAAAAAATTTGGGAGCAAAATTGTGGCTTTTCCAAGACAATTTTGAAGTAAAGTATTCTCCTAGTAAAACATTTTTAGGAATCGAAAATAAATTGTAGTTTGTTGTGCACAAATCAATGAGAGATAACACCTTCGACAAGTCATTATTAGTCCCTACCGTAGGCATAGAGGGACTATAGCGATCAATAAGTCGTTGACTACATATTAGTTTGTCCTTTGACCATAAATATTTTCATAATACCTATTGTTGGAGCTAGGGAATTAAAAGCATATATTTTTATATAATAAAAAGTACCATATATGTATTGATATGATTGTATAATAGATTGGAGGTGATATTGTCGGCTTCCCTATTCCCAATGTTTTATATGGCAACATATCCAAACTTTTTCTCATATACAGTCTTTTTGAATTATACATTTTTCCTGTATATTGCTTGTAGTAGGATTAATGCTAGCATTAGTTCAAATGTTTGTATTAGCATTTTCTGCTAGCTGAATATATTCGAAATTTTTGATATGTACTAAGCATATTGAAATGTTTTGATATCGAAGCTTTATAGTGATTGAGAATTCCAAAGTTTATAACGCCCTTGCCAGATGTATTTTTGTTGAAATGTATTGACACTTTTTTCGAGATGCCTAAATAGGCCTGACAACTTAAATGTTTACATGAGGCGATGTCCTCCAATAGGCCCGACAACTTAAATGTTTGCGTACCGCGAGGTCCTTAGACAAACTTCTAGCCTTAAATGTTTATGTAAATACGCTTCTCGAAGTACATTTTTCCTTGCAAATTTCCATACAGTTACAATGAATTTTCACAGTCTTGTTTGTCCATCGCCAATTCAACAGCCATTGTATGTTTCATCCTTCTTCTACCTTTGCAATGCAATTTTGTTATCGTTGAAGCTACATACATTGTTTACTGGTTCGGTGAGTGCTTCTTCTTCGTTGGTTTCTCGATTGCTGCTTATTGTTGTTTCATTCGCGAGTCGACCTGCGCTTCTTCATTTCAACATTTCAGAGTAAGTTTGAATGCCATAGTTTCATTTCCTATTCCTTGTTTGTTGTTCAGTGTTTGCAGCCTGCAAGTAAGAATGTTTGCTTATTTGTAGTGGCATGATCCTCGTATGTTTCTGGTTCCTTCTGTGCTTGGGTTGAAGTTTCGTAATCATTGGAGATACATATGTTGTTTGCTGGCTCAGTGGTTCTTGCCGGTTCTTTGTTCATGGGTTGTTCGATACGTATTCAAATTTGTTTTCGTTAATCGAACAACAATTGCATAAAGGGCAGATTCCACTTATGTTGTTAAAAAATATAACAAAGAAAAGGGATGTTAGAGAAAGGATCTTTCGGACAACCTAGACAACGTTTGTAACAAAGTTGAGAGAAGATTTAGTAGAGGATCTGAAGAAACTAGATAGATCTACAACTATTGTGCATATACATCCACAAAATCATCTTCACTTTGCTTATAGAAATAGCCTTCAACGAATTTCTACGGCATGTTTAATTTAATTTAATTTTTTTAAGGGGAAGGGGGCGGGGGGTGCAATTGTGTATTATATTGTTCAATGTATTAATTCCTATTCTCGAATTCCCAGGTTGAAGGTGTTTTAGTTGCAGCCAATGTGTACTCGACCCCCTTTGAACTTGTATGTGCAAAATGCAACTCTCCTGCATCTACCTCTGCTTTGATAAGTGATGATATGATTCATTATATGTGATGTGGTGAAAAATGTCCATATATATATTGACATTGCGTCAATGGTGCCATCTGAATCGTTGGCAACACAACCGTGCATTGTATGATTAGGCAGCCTCTGTTACAAAATGTTCGTCGGACTTGACTAGTTGGGATGGCACGTGCATAAGATTGTTCGGTCCAAAAAATGGGAAGCATGGCAACAAACCCCATATATCCCATGGCCTTGGTTATTTTTTACTGGGAACATATACCAGATGCAAGAGAAAACGAATGCGGCGACGTCTTTTCTTTGTATATCAAATTGTTTGGTGCAAAGGTCGATGGGTCCTGCTCTATGGAACCTTCTGGGAACTTGCTTGCGGCCTGTTTGAAGTTTGGTTTGTTCTTGGCTGTGTGCTTCGTCTCTCAATTTGTATACCGTGGAACTCCAACTTTTCTTTGGAGGACACGGAACAATATAATTGAATTTTTTAGCCAGCTGGCCCGCAGATCCGCCTAAAAATTTCTATGGCGATGTGACGCAAATGTAGTATGTGGCTTGTTTTATCAGATTACGTTGATCGATGAACTTGGTAAAATTATTGTCCTTGAATTATTTGAAATCAACGAATATATATTGTGCAGAGTGCAATTGTGCTATCATATGAACAAGAGGCCCTTACAATTCAAATTGGTCCTTGTTATGTTTGTGGTGATAGAATTTAAAAAAAACTTTCTTTTCTTCCCTTCATTTTAAAAAAAATAAATGATTTAACATCCTTTAATAATTTAATGTAATTCAATTGTACAATATCAATATTTAATATTAATAATTTAGTATTTGAAAATAATGTTTTTAGATAAAGTTAGATAGGATGACCATCCGTAAGCAATTGCAATCTTGAATCCACCAATCGTGGGGTCCTTTCGATTTGTATGTCCCAGAAATCCTAGTGTTGTTTGGAGGACACAGGACAATAGAAGTGCAATGTTGATCCAACCAGCCCGCAAGTCCACCTGTCAATTTGTATATCACGGAAGTCTAGGTGCTATTTGTAGGACACAGAACAACAGAGGTTCGATTTTGAGCCCGCCAGGATGAGAACCCATGATCCAAAAAGTGCCTAAGTATGGAATGAGGGATCCGCATGTGCTGTATGAAATCTCATGTCAATAATTTATAAAAGTACATGTTTACTATGTCTTAGCGACAATTCTTGTCTTCGACATCGGGATATCCAGGTCTGTAGGTTGCACGAGGAGCACCCAAGCGCAATGCACAAAAGAAGTCCTTTTCGGGCCTAAAATCAAGCGAGCGGGAAAAATTATAGTGTCAACGGTCCGGATTCATCCATATGAGTGGATCAACGGCCGATGGGAAATCGCGGATAGCAGAGTTGCACTGAGAATAACGCAAATAGATCGTGCCCATATTGTATGCAGGAATGGATAGCAGTCGTTCAGCCCAAAGGACACGTGGTGCGAGATCTAGTCGCGTCGGCGTTTCGACATTCGGGAGTTCGAAGGGTGCAGGTTCCATGTTTCCCTATATCTCGAAACCCCGAACTCTGAAGGCGCCCAAAGTCGGGCCTGCAGTATTACGGAGCATTCTCAGCCGTCCATCCAAAGGGGACACCTGGTGCCCAATTGAGCCATCTCGGCATTTCGCCCATCATGACTCTGAGGTGCAAGGAGTAGCTCCGTCGTATTCCTGATACGCGAGGTGCCGGGAATGTCCAAGACTCAGGCCCATAGCATCGCCGAGCGGGTCCAGGACCGTCAGATCTGAGAAGGACGCGTGGTGCCAAATTTAACCATCTTGGCGTTTCGCTCATCGCGACTATGATAAGCAAGGATCATCCCCTCCATATTCGTGAACGTCAAAAGTGCCTTCGAGAATAAACGTAGGGTCACAGCCCGCGGTCACTTGAGAAAGGAATAGAGTTATGAAAAGGTGCCAAAGCGTTGGGTTTTGCCACAGAAGGGAATACCGGGTCCTCCAAGACCAGTTCAGCCCTACTTCGATCCTGGTCCTCGCTAAAGAATTAAATGAAGCTGAACAGAGGTAGTTGAAACCTCAACTTACTTATTGAATGCAAGGTATGGGGGTTCCGGCAGATAGTCTGCCCGAGACGGTCCTATACACTGATTATCCAAAAAAGCCATGTCGAAGTCCTCGATTAGACAGAGAAGTCTGCACACACCATTTTGGCCTTTAATGTTTCGGCTACCTCCGCTGCAAAGGCCATGCGAAGTTAAGGTAGCGTCTATCATAGGCGCATGATCATCTTGAGTCTGCATGGGCAGACTGTCAGAAGACATGCAGACACAATATTTTAATGCAACGTCTTGTTTTTGCTGTTGTTGTTGTTTTGAAGTATATGTAGGCATTTTCACCATTTTTGTAAGGATCGATGGTTGAGCAAGGCTCCTGGTGGTAAAATTTAATGAAGCACTGTTTTCCTGGTTATGTCTGGACTCTTGAGACTTCTTGTCTTATGAATGTCAGTTTTTCTTTCGCGTCTTTGTCTACACTGTATTAGAACGGCTAGGAATTGGAGAATCCAGTCGAGCAGTAACTATTATAGGATGATGTAGAGTTTGATCATTGTAACAGTTGCACAGTTTCTAATCGGTCCCTGTAATTTTCTTAGCGTTGAACGACTTGGAATTGGATAATCTAGTCAAGTCCCCCCTCTCAGTTCGTCGAAGCTCTGAACCAGAGGATCTCGCATTCAAAGTTTTTCTTCTACAAATTACTGAAAGGCCTATTTCCTGAGGTAGTTTGTCCACTCCCCTCACCAAGTCTTCAACCTACTCATTTTCAAATCAACACACTGACTGAAGTTAGATCAAGACCTCCTTTGTTCCTCGCATGCCGAACCCAGTCCCTGAGTTTGAGTGATATCTTCCTGAGTCTCTACCCATTTTATCACCCATTAAAAACTACCGTGACATAAAAAACTGATGGGCGTCGGGATCTGCTCCTGCTGCAATCCAGGAGTGACTTTCGTTGCCAATATTTCTGGTGCCGTTGCCGGGGACGAAGTTGAAGATTTTCCCTGGGTAGAACGACATTGAGCCTCTGATTCTGAAGGCGCATCAGACATCAGAGCCCTTAAATATTGATACTGTGCACCTGGCGACTCCACTGTTGCGACTCCATTGTTTCCACATCACTGTTTCAGCTGTGACTACTGTTAACACACCTGAAATCTGACCCTAAGGAGCTTTCTCGAGAAGGTTTCAGCAGTTGCTTTCTTAGCCTGAGAAGCTTCCTGGGGTAACGACAACGTTAAGATCTGGTCTTTGATGGTGAACAAGGACCAGGCACATTTGAAGCTGTGCATATTTCACCTGGTGACTCCATGATTCAAGGATCGATTGGCGACTCCACTGGTTCGATATGGAGAAAATTCTGTCTCAAAGGTTTGCTTTCTGTGACTTTTCCCAGATAGTTGGGTTTCCTAATGCACTTCCTGATAGAGACCAATGAGAAGATTTCCTACATGAATTTCATACAACAAGTTGGGAGGAACCAGCTGAGCATTTACTGGACTTCCATAAAGCTATTCACCGACACAATATCACGCATGAGGATGTCCGGATTAATCTCTTCAGGTATTCATTGAAGGGAGCTGGTCTTGAGTGGTGTCGATCTCTTCCCGCTGCGAGCATCTGCTTTTTAACAGGTTTTCATATAGCTTTCAATTCATTTTGTAAAGATTATTTTCCAGCTGATTGTTTGTATGAAAACTGTTGTGAGGAGTTTTTTTCGCTTCATGAAGCCTCTGCTGGCCCTGAAGACCATGTCCATCATGAAGCTTTTACTGTGGAGGAAAGCATTTTCCATGAAAATATAGAGGTGTTGAATGATATTAATTGTGTTAACCCTAGAACGGAAGCATCTGACATCATATCAGATGCCTCTATTCTTTTAGATATTCATAATGATCAACATGCCTCTTGTGGAAATTGTGATTTTATAGAGCAAATGTGGTCCATGGTAGATGACTCACCCGGATATCAGGTTGAAGCAGATGTTCCTAGCAACTCTACTCATGATGACGAAGACCCTCTCTTTTTAAAGGAGGGGTTAGTTGTGGAAGAGGATTCTTCTCTTTTCCTCCAGGGGGTTTCTCACGATATATTTTTACCTGGGATTAAAGAGAAAAAGATTATGTATGAGCAGCCAGAACCAACAGGTCCCACTATCCCTAAAACAGAAATTTTTTACAGGATCACTGTTCTGGAGGAGGATCATATCAATGAAGGACACCCCCTTTTTGATGTATATTATAGTGATGATGAGAAACAAGCTTATCCTACATTTGATCACTATAAAGATACTGAAGAGCCAGTCAACAAGTAGAACCACCCCATGGTCCCTATTTATGATGAATATGAATCAGACTTGGGGGAGAGCCAAGAAGAGGAGCAGAAAGAACTAGTGGAACAGGTGACTTCCTGCCCGGAGCCCGCCCATTCACCTATGCAGACTCAAGAAGTTCAGCCCTGTAGGAGTAGCTGTGGAGCAGAGCAGGCCTGCTGCTACCCTTTTCACAGGGTTTGCCACTCATTCTATGATCCTGTTAGCGAGTACATGGAGTGACATGTCCTTTATGCCTTGGAGCCCCCCTATTCCATATCAACTTCAGCCAGTGAGGAGAAGTTGAAGAGTGTAGCCATTCTTCTCTCACAGTTACACCATCTGCTGGTGATCATCGACATAAAGAAAGAGCTTCCCTTCAAGAAGTTACTTGATTGGCTATGGTGGAAGTCTGCTTTCACCTAGCCCCATGTAAAATGTTTTATTAGTTTAGGATTGTATATAAATAAGCTCCTTTGAGCATGTATCTTTCCTTTGTTACTTTTACTTTTCGGCCTGTATTTTCAGTAGGGGGTGTTTTGAGCTTGACTCCATAGCCCAACAGCAAAGCACTGGAACTGCAAAATGAGTTCTTAGAGTATCACAGGGACGACTCTATCCCCCATGGAGCCTAATGTTAGAGACAATTCTTGTCTTTGTCATCAGGATATCCAGGTCTGCAGGTTGCACGAGGAGCGCCCAAGCGTAGTGCACAGAAGAAGTCCTTTTCGGGCCTAAAATCAAGCGAGCAGGAAAAATTATAGTGTCAACAGTCCAAATTCATCCATATGAGCGGATCAACGGCTGGCGGTAAATCGCAGATAACAGAGTTGCACCGAGAATAGCGCAAATAGATCGTGCCCATATTGTATGCAGGAATGGATAGCAGTTGTTCATCCCAAAGGACGCGAGGCGTGAGATCTAGTCGCGTCGGCGTTTCGACATTCGGGAGTTCGAAGGGTGTAGGTTCCATGTTTCCCTATATCTCGAAACCTCGAACTCCGAAGGCACCAAAAGTCGGGCCTACAGTATTACGAAGCATTCTCAGCCGTCCATCCAAAGGGGAGACCTAGCGCCCAATTGAGCCATCTCGGTGTTTCTCCCATCACAACTCTGAGGCACAAGGAGCAGCTCCTTCGTATTCCCGATACATGAGGTGCCGGGAATGTCCAAGACTCAAGCTCATAGCACCACCGAGCGGGTCCAGGACCATCAGATCTGAGAAGGACGCGTGGCACCAAATTTAACCATCTCGGTGTTTCACTGATCACGACTATGATAAGCAAGGATCAACCCCTCCATATTCGCGAACACAGAAAGTGCCTTCGAGAATAAACACAGGGTCACATCCCGCGGTCACTTGAGAAAGGAAGAGAGTTATGCAAAGGTGCCAAAGCGTCGGGTTTTGCCACAGAAGGGAATACTGCGTCCTCCAAGACCAGTTCAGCCCTACTTCGATCCTGGTCCTCGCTAAAGAATTAAATGAAGCTGAACAGAGGTAGTTGAAACCTCATCTCACTTATTGAATGCAAGGTATGGGGGTTCCGACAGACAGTCTGCCCAAGACGGTCTTATACACTGATTATCCAAAGAAGCCATGTCGAAGTCCTTGATTAGATAGAGAAGTCTGCACATGCCATTTTGGCCTTTAATGTTTCAACTACCTCCCCTGCAAAGGCCATGCGAAGTTAAGGTAGCATCTGTCATAGGCGCACGATCATCCTGAGTCTACATGGGCAGACTGTCAGAAGACATGCAGACGCAATATTTTAATGCATCGTCTTTTTTTTGCTGTTGTTGTTTCGGAGTATATGTAGGCATTTTCGCCATTTTTGTCAGGATCAATGGTTGAGCAAGGCTCCCGGTGGTAAACCTTAATGAAGCATTGTTTTCCTGGTTATGTCTGGACTCTTGAGACTTCTTGTCTTATAAATGTTAGTTTTTCTTTCACGTCCTTGTCTACACTGTATTAGAACGACTCGGAATTGGAGAATACAGTCGAGCGGTAACTATTATAGGATGATGTAGAGTTTGATCACTGTAACAGTTGCACGATTTCTGATCGGTCCCTGTGATTTTCTTAGCCCTGAACGACTTGGAATTGGAGAATCCAGTCAAGTCCTCCCTCTCAGTTCCTCGAAGCTCTGAACCATAGGATCTTGCATTCATAGTTTTTCTTCTACAAATTACTGAAAGGCCTGTTGCCTGAGGTAGTTTGTCCACTCCCCTCACCAAGTCTTCAAAATGCTCATTTTCAAATCAACCCACTGACTAAAGTTAGATCAATACCTCCTTTGTTCCTCGCATGCTGGACCCAGTGCCTGAGATTGAGTGATATCTTCCTGAGTCTATACCTATTTGATCACCCATTAAAAACTACCATGACATAAAAAACTGATGGGCGTCGGGCTCTGCTCCTGTTGCAATCCAGGAGTGACTTCTGTCGCCAACATTTCTGGCACCGTTGCTGGGGACGAAGTTGAATATTTTCCCTGGGCAGAACGACATTGAGCCTCTGATTCTGAAGGTGCATCAGACATCAGAGCCCTTAAAGATTGCTACTGTGCACTTGGCGACTCCACTATGGCGACTGCATTGTTTCCACATCACTGTTTCAGCTGTGACTATTGTTAGCACACCTGAAAGCTGACCCTAAGGAGCTTTCTCGAGAAGGTTTCAACATATGCTTTCTCATCCTGAGAAGCTTCCTGGGGTAACGACAATGTTAAGATCTGGTCTTTGATGGTGAACAAGGACCAGGCACATTTGAAGCTACGCATCTTTCACCTGGCGACTCCATGATTCGAGGATCGATTGGTTACTCCACTGGTTCGATATGGAGAAAATTCTGGCTCAAAGGTTTGCTTTCTGTGACTTTTCCCAGATAGTTGGGTTTCCTAATGCACTTCCTGATAGAGACCAGTGGGAATATTTACTCCATGAATTTCATGCAACAAGTTGGGAGGAACCAACTGAGCATTTACTGGACTTCCATAAAGCTATTCATCGACACAATATCACACATGAGGATGTTCGGATTAAGCTCTTCAGGTATTCATTGAAGGGAGCTGCTCTTGAGTGGTGTCGATCTCTTCCCATGATCCAGATTTATGTAGGAACATAATGAAATATAGAAATACACAT
This sequence comes from Picea engelmannii, assembly GCA_009831015.1. NCBI lineage: Eukaryota > Viridiplantae > Streptophyta > Pinopsida > Pinales > Pinaceae > Picea > Picea engelmannii. The sequence continues at coordinate 60,064 of ML809451.1, read as the reverse complement.
AAACGCAAAGATGCAGCGGAAATAAGACTTCATTTCATTAATAACAAATGACTGAAATATGCTTACAGACAGAATGGAAATAAACTAGCTAGGGCGTTGGTAGCTTATCTCTGAGAAGAGA
>ML809451.1:7700-47898 GCA_009831015.1 Picea engelmannii | reverse complement strand
TATGTATTTCTCATTTGTCAAAAAACTTTTATATCACTCGCCTGACCAAATTGTACAAACTTTCTTGTCTAATTAAATTATGCAATATCAATATTTAATATTAATAATTTAGTATTGAAAATAATGTTTTTAGATATGTTAGATAGTTGATAGGGATTACCATCCGTAAACAATGGCAAACTTGAACCCGCCAGTCCTCATAGGCATAGAGGGACTATAGCGATCGATAAGTCGTTGACTACATATTAGTTTGTCCTTTGACCAGAAATATTTGTATAATACCTATTGTTGGAGCTAGGGAATTAAAAGCATATATTTTTACATAATAAAAAGTACCATATATGTACTGATATGATTGGATAAGAGATTGGAGGTGTTATTTTCCGGCTTCGCTATTCCTAATGTTTTATATGGCAACATATCCAAACGTTTTCTCGTATACAGTCTTTTTGAATCATATATTTTTCCTGTATATTGCTTGTAGCTGGATTAATTCTAGCATTAGTTGGAATGTTTGTATTAGCATTTTCTACTAGCTGAATATATTCAAAAGTTTTGATATTTACTAAGCATATTAAAATGTTTTGATATCCAAGCTTTATAGTGATTGAGAATTCCAAAGTTTATAAAGTCCTTGCCGGATGTATTTTTGTTGAAATGTATTGACACTTTTTTCGAGATGCCTCAATAGGCCTGACATATTAAATGTTTACATGAGGCGACATCCTCCAACAGGCCTGACAACTTAAATGTTTGCATACCATGAGGTCCTTAGACAGCCTGCCAGCCTTAAATGTTTATGTAAATACGCTTCTCGGAGTACATTTTTTCTTGAAAATTTCCATATAGTTACAGTGAATTTGCACAGTCTTGTTTGTCCACCGCCAGTTCAACAACCATTGTATGTTCCATCCTTCTTCTACCTTTGCAATGCAATTTCGTTTTCATTGAAGCTACATACATTGTTTACTGGTTCGGTGAGTGCTTCTTCTTTGTTGGTTTCTCGGTTGCTTCTTATTGTTGTTTCGTTCGCGAGTAGACCTACGCTTCTGCATTTCTGCGTTTCAGAGTAAGTTTCGATGCCATAGTTTAATTTTCTATTCCTTGTTTGTTGTTCAGTGTTTGCAGTCTACAAGTAATAATGTTTGCTTATTTGTAGTGGCATGGTCCTCGTATGTTTCCGGTTCCTTCTGTGTTTGGGCTGCAATTTCGCAATCGTTGGAGATACATATGTTGTTTGCTGGCTCGATGGTTCTTGCTAGTTTTTTGGTTCGTGGGTTGCTGGTTCTGTTTGTTTGGCTCGGGTTTACGCTTTGGGGCCCTGGGAGTTAATTTCGGCCTGTTCATGCTTTCTCGCTGTCTGTTGCTTGCTATTTTATTTTGTTTGATTCGGCCTTGCAGGGTTGGGGTCCAGCGGTGGTGGTTGGAGCATTTTTTTTTTTTTTTGGATTATTATTGTTTTTTGGGGTGCTTTACGGTGTTCGAACCCTGCACACAAGAGTCGACATGCAGTTCTATTATTTTCCCTATCTTTCGAGGTCGATATCTATTATTCTGTGAGATTTTGCTGGTGCTTCAGTGTTGCCATGAAAGAAAATAGTTGCATGCAAAATTGTTCGAGGATTACATGTGAAATTGCAATATCCATTGTTTTTTTGTTAGAATAAAGCATATGCATGCTACATTTATAGACCATGTATGGTCAGATGTGTCGATATGACATTACATGTTCTTTCTCCTCTACACAGATTGGTGTGTGCACGATACAATTTGTGTTGTGTTTGAGGTATGATATGTACAACAAAGATTTTGCAAGATTATATTTGGATGTCTCGAAGCATGTCTGGGTAGTTTGCCACAGAAAACCAAAAACTTGTATCGTGGGCACAACAGTCTGTGTAGAGGATAAAGAACATGTATTTCCATCAGTGGAAGCATATCTTAATAATTTTCAGCGGAAAACCAGAAATCGTTTAGCTACGGCCATGCAATTGCATGATATTTTATGGCTTGTAATATCTTTTGGGCAGGGAAAAAAAATTACATGTTTACAACCATGGATGGAGAAGTGCAAAGGTTCATGTTTCTGCCTATCTTCTAGATTGTTCGTTGAGTCTGTTTTACTCTATGTACATATTTACCAGCTTCCATTCATGTTCATTATATTTTGTGCGTTCCCACATTCAAACAAACATAATAGCTGGAGAAAACGAGGGAGTCTTGACTGCATTGATTGAAGAGGATATATAAAGGTGCATGCTTGTACTATTATTTCATATTGCGTTGTTTTGTATTTCATTTATGGTATGTATATGTGTTCACCTAGTTTATTATATGTACTTGTTGCGTGCCTTCCTACATGGTAAGTTATCTTCATTACATGCCTTCCTGCATACTAAACTGCTTCATGTCTGTTGTCTTTTCACTGCATTGGTACATTTAAACAAACATAATAGCTGGAGATGGTGATGGGCTCTTTGGCGAGTAAATAGACCTGTTTCTCTTTCTTTTAGATGTATGTCTTCATACTAACTAGCCTTCATGTCCATTGCATATTCGACGTTGCTGCCTTGGAAAGAACAAGTTGCTTGGACATGGAAATGAATTGTTCTGTGCAACATCAGAGGGTTCTGTGGTACAATATTTTAAAAGGTATGCCAAGTGTGCTGGTAAATTAAATATACAAACCGGGTTGGGGCATATAATATTAGACTTGAAAATGATGGCTTGGCAGCAATGGGCCTTTCTGCCCTCACTATTTCTACTTTTTCCATTTTCTATTATCCCTTTTGTTTTCTAATTCATCTGCTTAGTGTGCTTTCTGAAAATGCCTTGGTGCGCCTGTTGGCGGACTAATCTGTAGTCACGCTTCTACCTGATTCCATATTTACCTACTTTCTCGATTGCGGGTGCCGAGCTGGCAAGTTGAAGATTTCTCCCCTGGCTTCCGGGGGTCCGCGATATACAGATTGGCCATGGTGCCCCGCCCTCACGCCTTGTTTACTGTCAAACATTTTTCTAGTTAAAAAAATGAGATGCATACAATTTTATGGTTATTTGGTCCTTGTGATGGACAATATACAATGCATATGCTTGTTTAGTCCTGATGTTCATCTGCACATGCTTGCATCAAAAAAAGTTGGACTAGTGACATGGGCATGAACAATTATTCATTCTAGACATCAACAGACCGACAAGGCCAAAGTTAAATATGCATACGCTCTACTCTTACTATGTTTACTAAACAAATATCCTTGGGTATATATTCATCTATGGCATGGTGGATATGCTGATGTCATCTGTAATACATGGTTTGCAGCTCACAAAAAGTATCAACAAGTACAAGCGAGACACTGAACATGCTGCATGTTCCACAAACTAAGAGGTGTGGTTGCAAAAATATGGCTCCATAGTTCATCAAAGCTATGCGTCTACTTGTAGATTTATGCCAGTGAAAGAAGAATACAGAATAATAATAATAATAATAATAATGCACACTACCATTCACTTTAGTTTTCCTGTTCAAAAATTGTCACCAGGTCTAAAGTTGTAACATCCAAAGTACTATCAATAGAGGGCTTGAACAATCGCCGAACTGGAAAAGTGTTCATCGGGGACATAATGGTCATCTATAGCACCTACTTGGACAAGGCAAACAAAAGTAGATCCATTATGTGTGTTGACATGACAGACAAGGAGGCCATGACGACAGCGACACTGACTGTTCCTCCACAACTTGTCCAGAAACATGCAGAAAAGATATTGTTGGGTAATGGGATATCCATTACAAATTTTAATATATTGCCCAAAACAATATATGACCGTGGTGATTTCGATTGAATTAATTTGCTCAATGAAACAAGCATTGTGAAAAAAATTTCCGTTGTTTGTTCAGAATATCGTTTCGTCCCAGACTCGACTATCAGCCAGTTTGCACAGAGCATCGATATTTACCAAATCAGAACGATTGGCACAACTGTCACATTGGCAAGAAAACTTGGCTCGCAACACATTCTCCATATAAAGGAATGATAGTCGAACAACGGCAAGGCAATGGTACTGCTTTTCATATTCAGTTTTGTCCTTTAGTTTCGCATGTGCATGTATCTTGGGTAAGTTACACAAATATTGCATTGTTCCATGTTGCAACTACAATTGTTCAATACGTATTCAAAATTATTTTCGTCAATCCAACAACAATTGCATAAAGGGTAGATTCCACTTATGTTGTTCAAAAATATAACAAAGAAAAGGGATGTTAGAGAAAGGATCTTTCGAACAACCCAGGCAAAGTTTGTAACAGAGTTGTGAGCATATATAGTAGAGGATCTGAATAAACTAGCTATCTCTACAACTGTTGTGCATATACATCCACAAAATCATCCTCACTTTGCTTATAGAAATAACCTTCAACGAATTTCTGCGGCTTGTTTAATTTTTTATTTTTTTTTTTTTAAGGGGAGGGGGGGTGTAGTTGTGTATTATATTGTTCAATGTATTAATTCCTATGCTTGCATTCCCAGGTTGAAGGTGTTTTAGTTGCAGCCAATGTGTACTCGACCCCCTTTGAACATGTATGTGAAAAATGAAACTCTCATGCTTCTGCCTCTGCTTTGATAAGTGATGATACGATTGATTGTCTGTGATGCGGTGAAAAATGTCCATATATATATGGACATTCTGTCAATGGTGTCATATGAACTGTGGGAAAAATAACCATGCATTGTACGATTAGGCACCCTCTGTTACAAAATGTGCTTCCTAATTTGGCAGAGTTTTCGTATGAAACGTATCTACAGAAAAAGGCAAGTAGTGTCTACATGTTGCGGGAGCTTCGGATACATAGTAAATTCACCTTAAATGAGGACAATGCAATTTTTCATATAGGCTGAAGAAGGGGAAAAAAAATATCAAACTTTGGCAGGAAACGAAAATACCTCATGTGTCTCTGCAATATTTCTTGAACATCCAGATGAATGTTCGTCGGACTTGGCTAGTTGGGATTGCACGCACATAAGATTGTTCGGTCCAAAAAATGAGAAGCATGGTAGAAAACCCCATATATCCCATGGCCCCGGTTATTTTCTACTGGGAACATATACCAGATGCAATAGAAAATGAATACGGCAACGTCTTTTCTTTGTATATCAAATTGTTTGGTGCAAAGGTCGATGGGTCCTGCTCTATGGAACCTTCTGGGAACTTTCTTGTGGCTTGTTCTTGGTTGTGTGCTTCGTCTCTCGATTTGTATACCACAGAACTCCAACTGTTGTTTGGAGGACACAAAACAATATAATTGAATTTTTTAGCCAGCTGGCCCGCAGATCTGCCTGAAAATTTATATGGCACTATGACGCAAATGTAGTATGTGGCTTGTTTTAGCAGATTATGTTGATCGATGAACTTGGTAAAATTATTGTCTTGGAATTATTTGAAATCATCGAATATATATTGTGCAGAGTGAAATTGTGCTATCATATGAACAAGAGGCCTTTAAAATTCAAATTGGTCCTTGTTATGCTTGCGGTGATATAATTTAAAAAAAAAATCTTTTCTTTCCTTCATTTTTTAAAAAATAAGTGATTTAACATCCTTTAATAATTTAATGTAATTCAATTGTACAATATCAATATTTAATATTAATAATTTAGTATTTGAAAATAATGTTTTCAGATAAAGTTAGATAGGATGACCATCCGTAAACAATTGCAATCTTGAATCTGCCAGTCGTGGGGTCCTGTCGATTTGTATGTCCTGGAACTTCGAGTGTTGTTTGGAGGACATGGGACAATAGAAGTGCAATGTTGAGCCAACCAAACCACAAGTTCGCCTGTCAATTTGTATATCGCGAAATTCTGGGTGCTATTTGTAGGACATGAAACAATAGAGGCTCAATTTTGAGCCCTCCAGGCTGAGAACGCGCGGTCCAAAAATTGCCTAAGTATGGAATGAGGGATCCACATATGTTGTATAAAATCTCATGTCCATAATTTATAAAGGTACATGTTTACTATGTATTGCTCGTTTGTCGGAAAACTTTTATATCACTCACCCGACCAAATTGTACAAAATTTCTTGTCTAATTAAATTCTGCAATATCAATATTTAATATTAATAATTTAGTATTGAAAATAATGTTTTTAGATATGTTAGATAGTTGATAGGGATTACCATCCGTAAACAATGTAAAACTTGAACCCGCCAGTCCTGGAGTCCATCTGTCAATTTGTATATCACATAACTCCAAGTGCTATTTGGAGGACACAGAACAATGGAAGTGTAATGTTGAGCCAGCCAACCCACAAGTCCGCTTCTCAATTTGTATATCGTGGAATTGTGGGTGATTTTTGAAGAGCGTGAAACAATAGAGGACCAATTTCCAACCCACCAGCTCGAAAACCCATGAGACAAAAAGTGGCTAAGTATGGAATGGCGGATTCGTACATGCTTTATAAAATTTTTATATCCATAGTTTATAAGAGTACATACTTAGTATGTATTACTTGTTTTTTGAAAAACTTCTAGGTGTAGAAGTTGGTGGATTCACGACTTTAGATTTCACTTACTTTTATATCACCAGCCTGACGGACCACTTCTCTGTTTGATATTGTAATAAATGAATATAAACTGGCTCAAGTCCAATTGTGCTATGACATGAACACGAGGACCTTAAAATTCAAATAGCTGGAAAGTCCGCTTGTGAATTTGTATATCACGAAAATGTGGATGCTATTTGTAGGGCACGGAACAACAGAGGCCCAATTTCGAACCCACTAGCCCGAGAATCCGCCATCCAAATAGTGGCTAAGTATGGAATTAGGGATCTGTGCATGCTCTATAAAATGTCATGTCCATAGTTTTTAGAAGTACATCTTTACTATGTATTACTCGTTTCCTCTGAATGTTGTTTAGAAGACACGAAACAATAGAATTGGAATGTTGAAGGACCCAGTTCAAAACTTCGGCTGTCAATTTGTATATCGCGGGACTCTGGATGCTATTTGCAGGATATAGAGCAATAGACGCATAACTTTGAGCTCGACAGACCGAGAACCCTCAATTTTTATATCGCAGAACTCTGGGTGCTATTTGTAGGGCACAGAACAATAAAGGCCCAATTTTGAGCCTGCCAGCTCGAGAACCCGCAATCCAACCCAAGAACCCGCGATCCAAAAAGTGACCAAGTATGGAATGAGGGCTGCGTACATGCTCTATAAAATCTCATGCCCATACTTTATAAAAGTACATACTTGGTATGTATAACTCGTTTCTTGTGAAATTTTGTAGGTGTGGAGCTTGACGGATACATGTGTTCGGATTTCCACCCATTTTTATATTAGCAGCCCGACCGACCTCTTGTCCGTTTCATATTATACAAAAATTTTGGAACGCAAGTTTCCGAATACGCTTGTTTTTCTTTGAAATAATATATTTCACATCCTTTTATAATTTTATGTAATAAAATTGTACAATATCAATATTTAATATTAATACTTTAGTTTTGAAAATAATGTTTTTTGGTAGTGTTACATAGTTCATAGGGATCAACATCCGTAAACAATCGCAAGGTTGGGCCGCCAACCCTGGAGTCCATCTGTGAATTTGTATATGGTGGAAGTCTGAGTGTTGTTTGAATGACACAAAACAATAGAAATGCAATGTTGAGCGAGCCAGCCCGCAAGTCTGCCTGTCAATTTGTATATTGCAGAACTCTTGGGTGCTATTTGTAGCTAACGGAACAATAAAGGCCCAGTTTTGAGCTCGCCAACCCGAGTACCCGCAATCCAAAGATTGGCTTAAGTATGGAATGTGGGAACAGTACATGCTCTATAAAATCTCATATCCGTTCTTTCTAAATATAGATTTTATGTATTGCTCCTTTTTTTCGGAAGATTTCTTGGTAAGGAAGTTGGCGGATTCACGTATTTAGATTTCACTTAATTTTATATCACCAACCCGACCGATCGACCGTTTCCTTGTTTCATATTGTACAAACCTCCTTGTCTAATTAAATTGTACAATATAACTATTAAATATTAATAATTTAGTATTCAAAAGAATGTCTTTAGATAATGTCCAATAGTTAATAGGGATTAGCATCCGTAGACAATCACATGCTCGAGGCCGCCAACCTTGGAGTCTGTCTTTCAATTTGTATATTGTTGAACTTCAAGTACTGTTTGTATGAAATAAAACAAAAGGAGTGCAATTTAGAGCGACCCACCCCACAGGTCCGCTGGACAATTTGTATATCGCAGAATTCTGAATGTTATTTGTAGGCCACAAAACAATGGATGCCCAATTTAGAGCCCGCCAGTCTGAGAACCCGCGATCCAAAAAGTGGCTAAGTATGGAATGTAGAATCTTTACATGCTCTATAACATCTCATGTTCATACTTTATAGTATATATTTAGTGTGTATTACTCGTTTTTCCGAAAATTTCTAATTTATCTTTTCTCTCTGCTTTTCCTTTTTGAAATGGGGGTTTCTGCATAGGTGGGTTTAACATTGCGTTTCTATTTTTTTCCCCCCTACAACTAGCACCCGGAATTCCGCGATCTACAAATTTGCAAACAAACCCCCCTTCATCTCGTATGCTTTCTCTTTATGTTTACTTGGTCCTTTTTCCAAATGTCTCATGCTTTTATATACAAAACCCCAGGTTTAACAAGATACAAATTTCCCTCTCTCCATTGCGCTTCCGTTGTTCCCCTATGCACAAACAACAATCGAAATTCCGCGACATACAAATTGACGGTCGATATCTGTCACTGAGATGCAATATCACCATCGGCCCTTCATGTCTCTTGGGTATATCTTTTGCCCTTCTTCTTTTGTAACCCGCCCAATCACTTTCCATACTTAGATATTTCTTGGAATCGGTTTCGCGGGTTGGTCGGTGCCTCGCCATAATTCTCCATCACCGTTGCCTTCGTACTTGTTTCTAGATATGCAATAATTAATCTTTAATGCTAGTAGTTCATCCTGCAGGAACCGTTAAGATTGTCATTAATGTCCAGAAGTACGGAGAATATTTTTCATTACTACAAATTAAACTGATATTTGCACACAAGTATGTTATCCTTTCCAAGTATTCATTTCAAACACGATGCAATGTGTTTTTTGTGCATCAACGGGTTGGCGCTTTTAAGAAATTTCTAATTCTTAATCTCTCTTCGCTGTCACCGCCACCTTCGCACTTTTTTCTAATTATGCAATTAGTGAGTTGTGATGGTGACATCTCATTTCGCACGAACCCTGGAGATTGTCATTGATTAGTGAAAGGCTCGAGGAGATATTCCATTGATACGCATTAAACCATAATTTGCGGAGGGTTATATTATTCCACCCCGATTTTCATTTCAAACACCATCTCAAGCAAACAAAAATTCTTGTTAATTTGTGGTGAAAGTTCTATCCAGATATAGTAAACACATTGGGGCATAATGGCCAATGGTTCCACTATTCCAGGGCATATTCTTACTACTCATCTCGCTCCACCCAGGAGAAAAAAAAGGAGATGGTCCCTTGGTACACTGAGAGATATATTTCAAGCCAAGGAATTCCAAGGTAACCCTGCCTACTCAAAGACTCGGCCTAGTTGCATTCATGGCTGGCGCAAATGTTGATGTCAAGAATTCTGAGCCAAAAGAAGATGATCTGATGGGGGGCGATGATACAACAATGGATGATGACAATGCAAAGACACTTCCCACTCCTATGCCCAAATTAAAATCAACCATAACAAAAGGAAATTCCCAGCTCGGTGATGGCGATCCTAACAACACCAAAAGGAGTTTCAGAAAATAAACCGATGGTAAACACAATAGTCACTTTGCAGCACGAAAATAGGAATTCCAGAGTTCCAAATTAGTTTGTTATGGGGGGAAGAGTTTCACTGTAAAGTAATGATCTGTTGATGCTCCCAGAGATATATTTCAAGCCAAAAAATTATTCACTTACGGGACTAGTGTCCTATTCTTTGGATATACAATTAACATCTTCGGGAATCAGGTCCAAAACTCTCACTACTGCAAGGCATTTTTCTACTAGTCATCTCCTTCCACCCAGAATGGACTAATTTGGGCCTCTGAAATTGCACGTGCAACTTGTGCTCCTAAATTTTTTTCGATTATGCAGAGGCGGTTTCAGCTAAGGGCTATTCCATTTGCCCTGCAACGTTTTTCATATTCTTCCTCACATGAAGCTTATGAAAACTATCAATTTCAGCACACGATGATTCATTGAGGAGAAAACTGCGAGGATCTTTCATACTGCAGATCCCGTGCCTGTGTTTGTTGCAGATACGTTCAATGTTTTGGTCCGAAGAACTAGGTCCAATTTCTAAGAATATATGTACAATACTCAGTGTTTATCTTATTTTCTTAAATGGATTTGCTATTAAAAAATAATTTCCTTGGACTCTTTGTTGTTGCTTTTTTTCTGGATTTAACGCATGTTCTCATTGGCATGGTTTGGTGCTCTCGTACTTCTTGGATATTGTGTTTACTTAGGTTATTTTTTCTAAGATGGAACATCAAACAATTATATGACAATGTACTGTGTCAATCCACCAGCCTTTTATGCAAACAAAAAATGGTTTACATAGTTTCAAACCAACGTTTAATTCTATTCGTAAGGCAGATAGAACATAGCAATACCAATGTACAATCTTGCAACAAAATTGTTATTCTTGTTTCTAGACATGCAATTATTAAGTTTTAATGCTAACAACCCATAATGAAAGAAGTTCAATACTCGAGTTAATATGTTGCATTCATGGAAGAATGTATCAAGAACACAGTTATAGCCACACGTTCCAATAAAATCTAATCTTCAACAAAGCATTTGTGGGCAATTAGTAGAAAATAAAGTTTAGTAGTTAAGTTAATATGTTACAGTCCTGGAAGAATGTATCAAGACAATACTTACATGCACGGGTTGCAATAAAATCTAATCTTCAACAATGAATTTGCTGACAATTAGTAGAAAATGATGGTTTTGAAACATTGGGGCTTCTTTGAAACCAATTCGCGCTTACGAAAACTGCCTTCCACCTTTCTATTTTCCCACTCTTTTATTCCTCGTAGTTTATCTTTCTTGTTACTTAATCATTTTTTTTTCTGAAAATGCCTTGCCACGTGGCTTGGTGGATTCATGCGTTCCCAACGAGCGCTACCCCTTTCTTTAAATTGACCCTCTATTGTACTGTGTCCTACAACTAGCACCCAAAGTTCCACGATATACAAATTCACACGTGGACTTGCGTGCTAACTGGGTCAACATTGCACTTCTACTTTTTCGTGACCTCCAAACAACATTCAGAGCTCCGGGATATACAAATTGACAGTCAGGCTCTAGGGCTAGCGGGTTCAAGATTGCCTTTGTTTACGGATGGAAAAGTGCTAAAACAAGCCATACCACATTTTCCCCACATAAGCTATATTAAAGGGCAAAGTATTTCCTCTATAGTTTCGTGTCCTGCAAACAACACCCACAGTTTCGCACTATACAAATTGGCAGCCATACTTGCGGGTTGGATGGCTAATAAAATGCCTCGCAGTTAGACGATATACAAATTGACAGACGAAGCATACAAACAAGAAACAAGTAAACTCACAGATCGTATTCTTGATCGTTGTTTTCTGTTCCCGCCAACTTTGCAATTCTGTTCCGTTTCTCTTTTCCCTGAACTTTATCTTTTTCGTCACTTATTTGTTTTTTCGAAAATGTATGGTTGCGCGTGTGGGAGGTGTTGCGGGTTCACACTTGCACTTGTCCTCTTTTATTGCGACACCGACCGACCACTTCCCCATTCCATACCCAGAAACTTCTCCGACCGCGAATTCCCGGTAGGCGGGCTCTAGATTGGACTTATGTTGTTCCATGGCCTACAAACAATACTGTCACTTCTACGATATAAAAATTTGCAAACGGACTCAGATCATACCCTCTTTCGTATTACGGTCCACCTATCATGCCCTCTTCCGTGGTATACATTTTTCACTGAAAATTTTTGAGAAATACAATTTAACCGTCAGGTCCTTGCATCTTTTGTGGAACTATTGCCACCCCATTTTGAAACCCGTCTGTCTGCTTTCCATACTTAGCCATTTCTTTGAATTTATTTGGCAGATCGTTGGTTTGGCGGGTTGAAGAAATATTCAGTTCCTAGTTATTGTTTCCTATGCTCACGCCCCTTTGCAATTAGCAATTGCCAATTATATATAAGATCTTATTTCTAGGCATGCAATTATCAATTTCCCTATTCCATACTTAGCCACTTTGCTGGAATTCCAAAAATATACAAACCGACTGTTAAACTGCCCCATCATCGGCTCTTCCATTTTACACATTTTTCACTCAAAAATTCTGACTTTTTCGGAATTCCACAAATATACAAAACGACCACTGAACTGCCCCGTCATCATCTATTATGTTTTTCACATTTTGCACTCAAAAATTCCGATACATAAAATTTGATCGTGCAACACTTGCCTGTCCTGAGTATCCCCGTAACCCTTTTTTGAATCTCGTTCGACTGTTTTTTAGAGCTTTCCATTCTTTCCTTGCTCTTCGTCGTCTCCGTCACCTTCGCACTTGTCTATAATAAAAGAAAAATAAATAAATAAATTATATATATATATATATATATAGTTTCTAAATATGGAATTACTGGCATTTAATTCTAACATGTCATCATGCAGGAATAATATAGATTGTCATTGATGGGCAAAAGGCTCGAGGATATCTTCTATGGATGCACATTAAACCAAGATTTGCAGGGGGTTTATATTATCCCTTCCAAGTGTTGATTTAAAAATCATGAAATGTCGTTCGCACGTTGTGGCCTTCGCACATTCACGAAACCTCTAATCCTTAATTTGTCTTCGTCATACCCGCCACCTTCGCATTTCTAAATATGCAATAAATAAGCTTTACTACTAATAGTTCATCATTAATCAACGAAAGGCTTGAGGAGTTTTCCATTCATAAGCATTTAACCAAGATTTAGCGGAGAGTTACATTATCGACTCTAATTGTTCATTTAAATCATAATCTGGAGCAAACCAACGTTCTCATAAACCTATGGCATCAACTCGACAATAGTTTTATGGATATACAGTGAACATCCTAAGGCACGAGGACCAGAAATTCTAGTGGTCCAGGGCATATTCTTATTACTCAACCTTTTCTGTAGAGAACCAAGTAATTTGGACCTCCGATATTGCTCATGCAGGCTGTGTCCCTGAGATGTTTTACTGTAAGGACCTGGTCTCTTGGTGTGCCGATAAATTTATTTTAGAAAAAAGAATTATTCTATTGCAGGACCGCTCTTATGTTTCTTTGTCACCTCAGGTCTTCCGCCAGATGCTAAGATTGTCGGAGCCAACATTGACGTTCAGAGGAGAAGATTGCAAGTAGTTCCTAGAAAAGCATAATAATGGGTTGGACCTCTTGCCCCATTTTTTGGAAAACCCTCTTCTAGTTCCTGAAGATATTACAAGCTTCCAGGTTAGTTCGTTTAGAAATCCATTTCGCGAAATTGCCCGGTTGTTTACAAGAATAACGGGACATGAGTCCACAATAACTATTTCCCGGATGGCCCTTTATATTTTGTATTTCACAATCAACGAACAAGCCATTTTTTATTGGGGCAGGTTAATTTCCCATTAAATCTGTTCCCAATTGTCAAGCTTCAAAAGGGAAAATAAATTTTATATGTCGTCCTATTTAGTTTTTTCAATAGCGCATTCCTGTCAGTTTCCACAACTATCTCTATCCAAGAATGTCAACTGTGAATTTCACCCAGTAACATTTTGATACCAGGCCTTGTGGAAGCACAAGGCTTCCCACTATTTTTATGAGGTTTTTAATGGCTTTGTGTCTATTTTCAAAAAAAAATTGTTAGGAGAAGATGCTCCTCGCATATCTGAACAAGCAACCAGTTTTTTGGAAAAGAAGGGGACACTCGAACATTTGGATAATTACACTGTCATAAGAATTTTTGCCTCCACGGAACAAACTTTTCTCCTTCCATGTCACATTACAGACATAATGTTTGTTGCAAAAGTAGCACGACAATACAACTATTGGTTCCATCTATTGCAAATGAAGAAAAAAAAAATAGTTCAGTCCTCTGCCTTGGAAAGTATGGGAGTTCATGTTGAAAAATGTCAACAAAATTGATGAATTCACAACACATTCTAGCATCTCCAACCTGAGATATGTTGAAATCATAAGAGGGTTCGAACCATATAATATTTTTTGACAACATTTACAAACACTTGGCCTCGACGATTGTTTTTTAAATAAACACCTACCCAAAAACAGAGACAGTGACAACAACAGTCCTGCCTCTGATGCCGACGACGTAGACATAGTGCAAAGCTGCACTAAATTGTGCAGGCAACAAGGGAAAGGCCCCGGTGACAAGAGTGCTCAATTGAAAAATAACACTCCAAAAAGTACGACATCCTAGAGCATCGCTCCAATGGTCCACCACAATAACAAAGAAACTCAGAGTTCTTCAAACAGAGGAGGAGATAATGACCCTCCTCGCTCTAAAATTGATAGTTCTCACAAGCTTCCAGTAGAGAATAAGAGAAAAAAAAATGTGGGGCAGGCAGAAGAGCCGAAAATTCAGAGTGAGAACATTGAACTTGACACCGACCTGGATAGCATGATCTGCTTCCTTGATCAGCCCAGAGACGCCATCTACCATAGCCGTCCAATGGACATATCCGTTACTAAAAATATTGATGAAGATGAATCCTTCGTGTTCCAGAGCGTTGTTTTTGATAGCCAGTCCAAAAAATTGATAATTGAAAAAAAAATATGTTAAAAATAAGGAAGGCAAATCTCGTTCAGAGGTTGACCTTGCCAACATGCGGCCATTCCAAATCTGTCAACTTCACATTGCGAGCGGAGAAGCACTTCATGATTCCATTGGAGGCATCGAGACCAAGAATGCCAGAATGAAGGACCGGGTCAAGGAATTGGAAGATGCTTTCATTCCTATGCCATTTCTTGTCGATCCTTTGGCAATAGCTATGCCTTCCACCCCTAGAGCCAACGTAAAAACATCCTCCACCCTGCTCGCATCCTGTAAAGGATATGTGGAGAATAATATCAAAAAAAGAATGGAACTAGTTACCCAGACGTGGAAAAGATCACAAACCATCACTTCCCTTGGAACCGGGGCACATAGTTTGCTCAAACATTTGCAGGTCGAGTTAAAAGATGAAGAAAAATTCTTTTTAAAAATGATCATTCCTTTTGGCACCATTTTCAGAAATATGATAGAAACAAAAAGAAGAGAACAAAATATTCCATCCAAAAACTAGATCGGTCAATTGAATGCATGTTGGAAAGAAAAATTGAATAACCTGCATCTTATTGTTCAATCATGTGAACAAGCCATATTGAAGAAAGATAAATTATTCACAAGGTTTTCAAATATAGACTTAGCCGGGAAAACCAATGACTTCCAAGACCCCGACTTAATCGCAAACTCCTTGACCTTAACCAGGCAAGAGTTCGATAAACAAGTTGTTATGTTTAAGGCCTTGTCTCTGGAAATTTTTTAGAACATGCTTCAATTTGATCAAGCTCACGTCCACGACTGGTTAGTCAAATATTCAATACAGAATGAGGAAATTCATCAGGCTCTCTGTAATCTTTCTATCGACTTCCAGGAATTAGAAAATGATCTTTTCAACATAAAAATCTGGAATGAGATGAACGTCGCCCCAATGAGAAGCTACATTGAAGAATGGCGCAAAACACAATTGAAGCTAGTCGCCGAGGAAAGGCAACAACCAACTGCCATAATTCCAGCATTCGTCGATGACATCATTGAAACCACAGTCGTCGACCACATCAATGAAATGAAATCCGCAAGAAAATATCCAAAGGCCTCATATGTACCCTCATTGTAAGTCTATTGATCACATCCCGCTTTATTTATCAACCCAATTATTGCACTTTCTTAAATATAGATGTGTAGGCAAACACTTATACCTTTCCATTTATTTTTTTTGTAGGTATTGAACTCTATCTTCTTTCTACAATCCTCTTTCTTGTACATATTTCTCTAATGGTCCGCAAGAGCCCCAATCCCAGTCTACATGAAAAACACATTGAAATTCCGATTTATATGTAACATACTTTAATTTTTTTGTATATTTCCAATTTTTTTTTTTTTTTAACAAGAACGGTTATGTTGCGTTAGGCGGCATTCTGGCAAGCCAGAATCAGAAAGTTACAAATCTGAAGAAGGTTGGTGACCTCTAACAGTGCTACCAACCTTCTTGTGAATGTCTTGGGAATCCAATCCCATCTGCTTCTGGAGCTAATTCGAAAAAATGGCAAAGATTGCATACATGAGTAAATTCTCACAAACTGTGAGCACAATAGAAGACAGAAGCAAAACATTAACCGGAGGGGGGTGGAATTTTCCTCTTAATGAAGGGATCCAGTTGTTTCTGAGAGCCTGAAAAAATGTTGGAGGCCGCCTCCTTTTCTCTGCGTGCTTTGTTGGTCTTTCGTCCTCGGGTAAGGGGTGGAGACGGGACTGAATTGTCTTCAGGTTCAGAAGTTTCCACAGAATCTCTAGATGGGACTGAAACAGTCAGACCTGCCGAGTCATAGGGGTCCAGATCTGAAGCCCAAAATTCTCTTGCTGCTACTGGGCCTGGGGGGGTGGAGTCCGGAAGGCTTTCGTCTGCCGGAGGATTTTACTTCACTTCTGTTGCTTCTGGGTCTAGGGCTTCATCTTTCTTCAGTGCATCAAAGCTGTTTTTATTTTCTAGCGTTGCCTCTACTGAATGAGTGGCCTTTGGAGCCTGGGGTAGAGGATCCTTTCACCTTGGTTTCCTTCGTCGATTAGGTACTAACTGAAAATCATCTTCTTTGGCTGGTCCCGGCTCCTCAGAGACTTTGGGACAACTTTTTGCGAAATGACCGTATGCATGGCACCGAAGGCACTTAAAAGAGATCTGCTCATAGTCCAGCTCTTGGATATGGCACCATTCCCCCAGGGAGAGCTTGATGGCTTCTGGTAGGCCTTTCTCGAGATTAACCTCAACACAAATATGAGTGCATGTAAGATGTTCCCCTTTCGGTTCCACACTGTCTAGGAAACACCCAAGCTTGTTTCCAATGTCCTCTAGAGAGCTTTTCCCCCAGAGATGTATGGGGAGGTGAGGCAGCCTAACCCAAACAGGGGCTGCGGTGATCTCGGCTCTGGGATTGAAGTCAAGAGTCCAGGGGGCTAAGAACAGTCCTCTCGACCCCATGAAATAGGGTCCAGATCTGAAAACTAGATCACGGTCCTATTTCCTTGATAAACTGAAGACAAAAAAACCCCTGCCTACTGCACTCCGAGTAACTCTTCCCTGTATCAGCGGCCTCCATCATTCCTCAATCCATGCCTCCACTGTTTTGGAGCTGGGCCATAACCCCGTAAACTTTCCGATGAGGGATTTTTCTGCCAGAAAGAGGGCAAGGTTGCAAGGCTCCTCTGGAGAAAGCTCCAGAGAAGGGATCTCCTCCATCTTCTTAACAAACTTAGACGGAAGAGAAGGCTTGGATTTAGGTCCTGCCGAGCGGACTAATGCTTTGAAGGCTTCCATAGGATCTTCCTCGTTCTCGGCAGTCAGATTTGGAGCCATCTTGGCAGGGTGGCGACCACCAGAGGCTATCATTGCTCCAGATTGCGTGCGCTCAGGAGGGACGCGCTGGAAACGCTGAGTCGCGCCCTGTATGCTGAGAGAGCGATGGGACCTGGATCGGCAGCTACAAACGAAGCTCAGCATCCCTGCAAACGTGAAATCAGAGCGATGGCGGCTAGGGTTTGGGCCCTAGCCGCAATGGCATTTCGTCTCGTTCCATTCCCTAGCATCAACGTGTGCGCATCCTTGATGTTTTTTCAATCTTATTCTTGATTTTCATTTTCATTCGTATATTTTCAATTTTCCAGTAGTATGTAACGAACTTTTATTTTTTGACATATTTCAAATAAAAATGTTTTCTTATCTCCTTTTACATTTATGTTTTCATACATTCTTATCTTTCAACAATCTGTATGACAAATGCATTTAATTTTGTATATGCAATAGACTTTTAATTTTTTATATATTTCAAAATAAATGGTGCTCTACATTGCAAGTGTCATTTACTTATACCCCTTGTTCACAAATGCATTTAAATTTTTATATTTCTTATCTCCTTCTAATTTATGTCTTCATATATTTTTATCTTTCACCAGTGCATATGGAAAATGAATTTAAATTTCCAAATTTATTCTTCGACTGTCAACAAATTTGTACTTTCTTATATACTTTCAAAAAATAAATGTTTGTTATATACCTTCAAAAAATAAATGGTGCTCTACATGCCAAGCGTCATTTATTTTTTCCCCATGTTCTGTGATATACATGTTGCACACAACATTTCCGTGATATACATTTTGCATCAAACACTTTAGTCATTTACAATTCGACCCCATTTTCCACAATTTGCTTTCTAACCTCGTTCGCAGGGACTACGCTACCACACGGCCTTGTTAGTGATGGTAAAACATATAATTTGTGTTAGTGGAGATATTTTATGGATTTTCTATGAAAAACATAGCTTCTACTTGAGATTCATGGTTTTAAAAGTTTAACACCAATCACACTCTAAACATCGAATGGGTTCCTATAATTTCTCCAAGCTAAGAATTTATTATCCCCTTTTGCAATTTTGTAATAGATTTTAAACCCTTACTAATGAAAAAATGAATATCTAAATCATACATTTTTCAACTCAATTACAATGAAAACCAAGATATTTATACTCTTGTGAGTTTTACTCATGATATTTATCGATAGATTGTAGGGAACCATTGGTTATCCAACAACCATTCAATCTATGAATTTTACTATAATTCATATTTGCAGGTAGAAACACTATTTTTACTATTTTAAATAAGAACTCCATCCCCATTACGAGTGAGAAAACTTATATTAATTATCAAGACATATAAAGCATTTTTAATACATTTATTCATAAGAAACACAACTTTATAATCAAATATGACAAGAAATTTTCATAATAGAGATAAAACATTTATCATATCAATAAGTAGATCCAATAAATTCACAAAGTGTGAGAAATTTTCCAATCATTCATAGATAGTCCTCTGCAAATGCCACCCCCTAGCTGAGTTATGAGATCATCGAGGCAAAGGGAAATAATTTTGTTATTTCCAAGTCACACATTCCATCCCAAATGTTTCCAATATCAACTAAAAAATTCATTGCAAAGTTCTATAACTAATCTTCCAATCAACATGTATCTATGTCACTTCCTCTACTATCCCATACAACAAAATAAGATACCCCTTTATTTGCACCACAATTCCTTAGGAATCGTCTTTATGTCAGTGCTCTTGATTATGTGCAGTAGGATCCAAAATTACTGTGTACTTTTAAATTCAATCTTAGAAAAATTTGGTTCTTGGATATTTACTGATCAACAATTTATAGGGATAATGGAGATGATTCTCTACTCAACCTAGTCTCTCTTGCTACACTATAGTCTCCTCCACAATAACTCTAGTTTTTTTTTTCTTTCTACCATTGTTCTCAAGTTCTAATCATTGGTTTTCATGGATAGTAGTCTTCTATCCCAGAGAGAGTGCATAGCTCCTAGAAAAAAATCATTTCCTTAAAAATAACCTCCTTTCTCCACGGTTGATGAGAGGGAAAACGAGTCATATTCAAACTCTTCATGAATGAATGAAAATAAGAGGTAATTATATTTCCCCCAAAAGATAAAGTCTTTCCACTCCTCACTCTCATCCCACTCTCATGTTTCCATTAAACTGAAATCTAGAAGCTTCAACAACATTAAGAGTGTGAGGTTGGGAATAAGGGTCATGGTAAACAATAATGGAAAGATTAAAAGACATACGTGGTTAGCATTAATAATCATCCATTTGGAACCCCTCATCTCTTCCCCTCTAGTGTACTCATATCCCCTTGGTTTCTCTTTCTCGGTCAACCTTCAAACTTTTATTAATCTTCAAAGTAATAATTACAAGTTTTCAAAATTACCATGAAAAATCTACCTTGTGGTATATAGGAATCATAGTAATGAAAAGTTCAAAACATTCGATGGTTGAAATTGATGTATATATATATATATCATGGTGCAACCTAAATGTCATCATATGAATCTATTTATAGACATAAACCTCCCTCAATGGCTTCTTATTTACCAAGCACATCTAAGGTTCAAGAAGTGGATTGTACACTTTAGATCACACACTTTACACTAAAGAGGTCATTCTTTGCACACTCAAGGACAATCTAATCTTAGCTCAAAACATAATGAAGTAATGTGCTAACTAGTATCGTTCTAAAAATTGTTCTCCACAAGGGAATCAAGTGTTTCTTCATCTTCAAACCTATAACAAGACCTCTCTCAAAGACAAAGGACACAAGAACCTAGTAGTAAAGTTCTATGGAACCTATCAAATCCTCTAGTACATTGGACAAGTTGCCTACAAATGAGCTCTTCCAACCTACTCCAAGCTCCTGTAATGTAAACATATTAAATAGTAATTGATTATTGATTATTTTAATAAAAAGACACATCCTCTCACAGATGGTTGCCAAAGTGCCTTTAGGGTTATTATATATGGTGATGCAGGAGCATTGTGCAAAGCCCAAAGCACGTGACTAAGCTAAAGAAATAGCTGGACGCACAGAGGAAGAAAAAGAACATGTTTTCATAAGAACCGTTTTGAATTTTGAACTTAAAAGGCATTAATGTAATAGTTAGGAAGAAGGAATACTTTGCATTTATATCTTGGATGTTGTAAACAGATCTTGAGCGATTGCTCTCATCTGCAGAACATTAAGGCATTTAAGTCTGTTAAATGTAAGAGTAGGTAGATATGAATGTTAGATTAGACAGTTATAGAACATAGGAGGGAAAACGAATATAGACACCCGCACTCTTGTATCATTGTATCATTAACACATTAGCATAGCATAGAAGGAGAGAGTTGTAGCAGAGAGTTGAAAAGAAGAACCCATGTACAGGAGCTTTGAATAAATATATGACGCTTTGAATCAGATTCATGGTGTTATGATGTTTTCTATTTATACATGGTGAATGGTATGCTTATGGTTGTTTATTCTCTCTGTTATGCATTTGCTTTAATATTGTGTTGAATGTATGATTTCATGTTGAATCTCTGAAGTCTGAGAGAGAGAGAGAGAGAATGAGTTTCAATTGTTTCTCTTATTGAGTAAGAGAAGTTCCTGCAAGGAGTGTAGTGAAACGTCTGCAAGGTGTGCATTGACCAGGGTTCCGAGTTTTATCTCAGAAAGATCAGGAGAGATACCATTGTTCTCATTCCAACAGAAGTATAGGCGAAGCCCAAAATCCGTGCAAGGTGTGCGCAGGCTAATCGAGACCTTAACTTTATCAACTAAGGTTGAAAGGTGAGGGGCTGTTGTTGCAGAGAGTGCACAGAGTCGAGAGGCTGAATACCCAGGAGTATTCGAAACATTTCCGCAAGGAGTGCGTGCAGGAGTCCTTTGGAGACTTGAATTGCCAGAGAAAGCTCAGGAGGGTTAATGCCTTTGAAGTGTTCAAAGGAAGATGGGGAGCTGAACTATTGTGTAGAAGGTTAAGTTTTGGTGAAAGAACATTGGCTCATTTCCCAGAGATTCATGGAGGAGTGAATCAGGCAGTTGAAATTCTCCGAGGAGAGCTCACGAAGTCGCAAGGACCATAGGATCCATAAAGCTGCAAGGTGTATAGGGGTGGATGAACCCATCACTTTGGTATTAGGAATCAATGTGGATCATTGATCGTGATCTGTTGTGAGTCGTCAGATCATTTCGGGGATTTGGAGTTCGTAAGTCTGGAGTGTAAGCCAAAATCCGTGGTCATTCTAACTCTCGAATCGCGAAAAGAATTGTTAAGTGAAGGATTTCAGAATTCGGGATTTCCAAGTGTTAGAGGGACGGTAGTCGGAGGCTTGTTCAAGTCCTGAAATCCAAGAAGAAGGATAGGTGGTGAGAGTCCATGTTAGAGATAGAAATCATTTGAGTGTACAGGTGGCATGTCTTCGTCAAATTGGTGGAGTCAAACCTTGTTGACCGTTTTGGGGTTTGAAGGTTGAAGAGCCATGAGCCTTGCATCCAGATTTGCGAAGTCTGAAACCTCGATGAAGTGAGAAGTCCATTGGGAATTCAACCTTTGTTGAGTGCATCGGAATTCGACATTTCGGGTTTCGGAGGTTGTAGAGACAGGAACTCTCGACAACAAGGATTGCAGAATTGCGAAACCCGAAGTCCCGGTTCAACGAAGGGCGTGATCTTACTGAGATTGGGAGACTGGAGTGGTGCTTTGTGGTTGATCACATGGGGCATACTCATAAAGACCTATGGAAAACACTGTTGTGTGTGTGTGTTTCCCTGTGAGGAAATCAAAGAGTCAATTAGACTCAAGAGGGAAGATTTAGAATGATCCTGCGCGGACCTCGGCCTGAGGGTTCGGGGGTATGTTGCACCAATTTGGTATCAAAGCTTGACTTTGTTTGTATATTGCAGACGGAGGGAGAAAAAGGAAGAAGAGTACTCTGATACGCACAAAGTGGTATCAGAGCTGCAGAACAAGTTCTTTGCTTCTGTAGCGGAGAAAAGAGAACCATTTTCATCCATGCCGCCGAGAAGAAGAGACAGACCAATTCTTGATCCATCATTAGAGAGGGAATTGCATGAACTACGTGCCAGGCTTGATGACATGGAGACAAAACATAGGCGCACAGTTGATGTTGGGGATATCAACGATGCTGAAAGTGAAAATGAAGCTGGACATGAAGGAGAAGAAGTCGCAGTCGAGGATGCTGCAGACGAATGCCTATTCAGGGTTGTCACAAGGATAGGTGCTAGAGAAAAAATGGACATTCCAGTATATGAGGGAAACCTGGATGTTGAAGAGCTTCTAGACTGGATTAGATCTCTGGATAAATACTTCAACTATGAGGATGTCGAGGAAGATAAGAAGGTCAAACATGTTGTCACTAGACTTAAAGGGCATGCAACACTATGGTGGGATGAACTGTAGGCTGATAGACTTTGCCAAGGCAAGCAGAAAATCAAAAGCTGGGATAGAATGGTTGTAAAGATGAAAGCCAAATTCATACCCAAGGATTATCAAATTACTCTATTTCGAAGGATGTATAATTTGAGACAGAAGCTGATGTCAGTGAAAGAATACACTGAAGAATTCTACAAAATAAACATCAAAGCAGGTCATCGGGAAAGCGATGATGAAAAAGTTGCCAGTTACATGAATGGTCTGAGATATGACATCCAAGATGAGATGAGCATGATGATCATTCGAACTGTAGAAGATGCTTATTAGATGGCTCTGAAAGCTGAAGAGAAGCTGAGCCGGAAGTAAGGTCAAAGAGGCCGAGGAAGAAGTCAAGCTAGAGGCAAAACAATTGCCCAAGACAGAACTCAAAAACCTAGAGAAGAGGGGAAGAAACCTCAAACTCAAACTGAGAGAGGAGGAAGCTCACAGAGAGGGCAGTATGCTAATAGAAATACCTTTCCTTGAGCTGGAGGAAGAGGAAGAGGCCGAGGAGGTGAAGTGAAATGTTTTGTCTGTGGGAAAAATGGACATAAATCTTATGAGTGTCTAGACAGAAAGAAAGAAGGTGGTGAGACTCACATTTCCGAAGCTCAAGGATGGAATTTTGAGGCAGAATATGCTAAGGGCGGAAGATCCTTAATGATGAGGAAAGTTCTCTTGAAACTAGAGAAGAAACTAGAGAACCCAACCCAAAGAAACAGTCTATTTTGGGATGCTTGCAAAACTAAAGACATGGTATGTAAAGTCATCGTAGCCAACGGTAGCATAGACAATATCGTTTCTACAAAGATGGTAGAAAAGCTGGAGCTGGAGACTATTGTACATCCAAGCCTATACAGAGTTTCGTGGCTACAAAAAGGACATCAGGTAAATGTCACTAAACAATGTTTAGTTGAATTTAAAATAGGGGGATATAAGGATGAAATATTATCTGATGTCATTCGCATGGATGTTTGTCATCTATTGTTGGGTAGACCGTGGAAATATGACAGGAATGTGGTTCATGATGGGAGAAATAACACGTACACCCTGGAGAAGAATGGTAGGACGCACATGTTGCTGCCGATTAAGGATAAATAAGTGAAACCAGAAATGAGAAACAATGTACTTCTCATGAGTGGGAAGGAAATTCTTAATGAGGTTAAGAAGAAGGAAGACACACAATTTGTTGTGGTTAGGAAGACTAGAATTTTTTTGACCAGTACAAGAGTGGATGATTTACCAGAGGAAATCTAGAAGTTGATGGAAGAGTTTGCTGATATAGTAGTGGATGAACTACCTTGTTCGTTGCCACTGATCAGGAGTATAAGACATCACATTGATCTTATACCTGGAGCTAGTTTACCAAACAAAGAAATGTACAGATTGACGCCATAGGAGAATGAAGAAGTCAAGAGACAAGTCCAGGATTTAATGGACAAAGGATTGATTCGAGAGAGCTTGAGTCCATGCGTTGTTCCAACAGTGCTCAGCCCAAAGAGAGATGGAGGCTGGAGGATGTGTACAGACTCAAGAGCAATCAATAAGATTACCATCAGATATAGATTTCCATTGCCAAGGATGGATGACTTGATGGATTGCTTGAGTGGAGCAAGATTTTTTTCAAAGATTGATTTGAAAAGCGGATATCATTAAATTCACATGAGAGAAGGTGATGAATGGAAGACAACATTCAAGACAAATGAGGGGCTGTATGAATGGATTGTCATGCCATTTGGTTTAAGGAATGCACCCAGTACTTTCATGAGGCTGATGAACGAAGTCCTGAAGGATTTCATTGGGAAATTCATCATTGTATACCTTGACGATATATTAATTTTCAGAAATACTGAAGCAGAGCACTTGAAGCACTTAGCCGCAGTGATGAAGATATTACAGCAAGAGAAAATGATGATAAATATGAAGAAATCATCATTTATGAGGTCAGAACTCATTTATTTGGGTTTTGTTATCTCTGCAAATGAGCTGAAGATGGATCCCGAAAAGGTGAATGCGATTAAGAATTGGCCATCGCCGAAGAGTGTATTTGAAGTTCAAAGCTTCCATGGCTTAGCTAGTTTCTACAGGAAATTCATCCGAAATTTCAGTGGAATTAGTGCACCGATGATGGATACGATGAAGAAAAGACACAAGTATTTTCACTGGACAGAAGAAGCAGAGAAGAGTTTCAATCTGTTGAAGAAGAAGATCATGGAGCAACCAATTCTGGTTTTGCTGGACTTTAGCAAGACATTCCAAGTCAAGTGTGATGCGAGTGGATTTGCAATAGGAGCGGTTTTGAGCCAAGATGACAGACCGATTGCATACTTTAGTGAAAAACTGAATGAAGCGAAAATTAAGTACTCAACATATGACAAATAATTATATGCGGTCATACAAGCGCTAAAGAAATGGAGGCACTATTTGGTTCCCAAGGAGTTTGTTTTGTACAGTGATAATCACGCTTTGCAATTTGTGACTCAATAGGAGAAGTTGAACCAAAAACATGCTAAATGGGTTGAATTCATGCAGAATTTTACTTTTGTGATTAAGCATATTTCTGGAACTGCTAACAAAGTTGATGATGCTTTGAGCAGGAAATTTTTGCTTATGCAGGAATTCAGAGTCAAAACTTTGGGTTTTGATAACCTCAAAGAAATGTACAGGGATGACCTAGATTTTAAGGAAGCATATGAGGCATCTAAGAATCCATTTCTCAGGGATAGAAGCCAGTGGATCGAATATATGATCCAGGATGGATTACTATTCAGGGGCAATCAACTATGTATTCCAAAATGCTCCATGAGGGAGAACTTACTGAAAGAAAAACACAGTGGAAGTGTCACACACCCACTATGAGAGCTAAGATTTTTCGCCTTTTTCTTTTCTTCTTTGTTGTCGAGGGACAGAGTTCCCGAATTCTTATGAGATTCTGGCGTAGGCTAGGTCTTCCAATCGGGACCTTCACCCAACCAATTCACGGGTTCTTTTGTTGAAAATCCGTTGTGTACAATTCACGCACCAAGTGTAGGATTTACTTCCACGTGTCCATCGGTTGTAACCCCGGCTAAGTCAAGAGGCACCTTTTGCATTTCAGGACTTCAGACACCGGGAGTTCGAAATGCAAGGGAGTCAAATCCTTCGACACCACGAAACCCGAAATCCTATTCACACCAAGCCTGCTCCAAGATTTCACCTACCGGGACTTCACGTACCGGGATTTCGTGAGGTATGGAAATGAGGGTTCATACCCTTCGATTTCCTGGGTGCTGCAACACCGAAGCCCATATATCTACTAGGCTCATTTTGGGGTTTCTCACATCGGGATTTTGCGATATGCGAGGACGAGGGGCCTCACATCTAGGATATTCGGGAGCCAAAACTCCGAAGCTCATATATCCGCTCAGCTCACTTTGGGGTTTCGCAAGTCGGGATTTCGCGATGTGCAATAACAAGAGGTCTCGTATCTGAATTTACCGGGAGCCAAAACTCCGAAGCTCATGTATATACGCTACGCTCGTTTCGGGGTTTCACAAGTTGGGATTTCGCAATGTGCGATGACAAGAAGTCTCGCATTTGAGTTTCCCAGGAGCCGAAGCTCTGAAATGTCGATATATAGACACACACACACACACACAATGCTAAGTTCATTTCGGGGTTTCGCAAGTCAGGATTTCGCAACTGGCAGATACAAGGAACTGACCCTTAGGATTCTCGGGTGCCAAAATGTCGACACATCAAACTCTAGCCACGCTATTATCATTTTGGGGTTTCGCAAGTCAGGATTTCGGGTCTGGCGAGTACAAGAGACTTTCCCTTAGATATCTCGAGTGTCGAAACATCGAAACATCGTATCTCCTCCGCGCTAGACCTTTTTGGGGTTTCATACTTTGGGATTTTGGGATATGAGATGACAAGAGGTCTCGCATCTGGGTTTCCCGGGAGTTGAAGCTCCGAAACGTCGATACACACACACACACACATATATATATATATATAATGCTATGTTCATTTCGGGGTTTCGCAAGTCGGGAATTCGCGACGTGCGAAGACAAGGAAACTTGCCCTTGGGTATCCTAGGTGCCGAAACGCTGAAACACTAAACTTTAACCATTCTATACCATTTCGGGGTTTCACAAGTCAGGATTTTGAGACATGCGAGGACAAGGAAACTTGCCCTTGGGTATCCTGGGTGCCGAAACGCCGAAACACCAAACTTTAACCATGCTATACCATTTTGGGGTTTCGCAAGTTAGGATTTCGCGACATGCAATGACAAGGAAACTTTCCCTTGGGTATCCCAGGTGCCGAAATGTTGAAACACCAAACTTTAACCATGCTATACCATTTCAGGGTTTCGCAAGTCGAGATTTCATGACATGCGAGGACAAGGAAACTTTCCCTTGGGTATCCCGGGTGCCGAAACACCAAAACACCAAAACTTAGGGAACCATTCTTTCTGGTGCAGGATTTCCAAACTTAGGCCATAAAATCCTCCATCGTATCCTTGGGTAATTATCACCAGGCTATGTGACCTGACGGAAGGGTCTTCTTAAATTATTGAGCTATGAACTCCATGACAGGGGTGAGGTAAGCTTAAATACTTACTTAAAAATGGTAGTCGCTTCCAGAAACTCACTCCGGCTCTGGAATATGATGGAACTTCCCAGAAGGAGGTGCCTTCGGGAAAACAAACCAGGGCCTATAAGGGGTCGTGAGCATGGGACAACTCTCCAGGGGACGAGCTCGAATCTGAACTTATACATTTTATACGTAAATCGATTATAGTCATATAAGTATAAGCATGCATTCATTGTTGTTGATCGAAACACCAGACAAACACTTCTATACATAAATCAATCATTTATAAGTGTGAAAACATGAGCATGCATCCATTATATTTAATTCAAGATGCGAGATGTAAACACTTATCAGAAAGAAGACCAAATGTCGCATGACTGTTGAGAGGGGTGCTCGTTTCCACCCAACCATAGGCTCAGTGACTCCAAATGGATTTACCACTAGCCACCCCCGAGCTAGACTACGATGCTTTGAGACTCAGTCTCTTACTTCCCATTCGTCGGAAGTCTATGATGAAGGTTACTCTCCTTCTCCTCTGCTCATGACTCCCTGTATTTTTTCAGAGTTCCTCTGGTTCTCCTTCCGCGATCCCCTGTCGCATGCCCTTTCCACACACTTCCTTTCTTGTTTTGTCCTGCAAGGTTGTGTGTGGCGTGAATTCCCCCGCAATGGTCAGGTATGAGGGCTTCTACGAATGGGAGGTTCACCACCATCCACTCATTAACTCATGAGGGGCCTCCCCACCTACCATCATAGCGAGTAATTCATTCCAGGGCCAGAGAGCAACTTTGGTCTTTGAGCCAGTAAAGACCAACATGGTATTGGTTCGGTGGAAGTTAACGCCACCATTCCAGGTGCCTTCCACCACCTTTCATCAACCATCGTGATCTCTTTTTCAGCATATCCCCCTCTCAGCAGTCATGCAACATATATATACACACATCATTTACATTCATCGACCCTTTATATAGGGTCCTTCAAATCACACATTCACATCTTGGAGTTTGCCATAATTCTTGGTCAATATAGTTATTTTAACAGACTAGGGGAAACAGGGTGTTACAATTCCCTCCCCCTTAAAGGAACATCATCCTCGATGTTCTATCTATCAATAAAACGTGTAAGTACAGAAGTAAACAAAATCGGATATGCCTGTTTCATGGCATCTTCCATTTCTCAGGTAGCCTCATCTAGGCCAAAATGTTTCCACTGCACCTTGACCCGTGCAATGGTTCGGTTCCAGAGCGGGTTTTCCTTTCTGTCCAGTATGCATTGAGGTTCTGGTAGGAATTCTCCCTCCGGTTCCACCTGGATCATAGACCAATCAATTATATGATTAGAATCATGTACATATTTCTTCAATAATGAAACATTATGTGCTTTTACTATGGGAGGGAGTGCTAACCTATAGGCTACAGGTTCCACTCTATCTAGAACTTCAAAGGGTCCACAATATTGAGGTGCCAACTTGGCACATGCTCCCATCTTCAGGGAACTCTTCCTGGGCCTAACTTTGAGGTATACGTGGTCTCCCGCCTTGAACTCTCTTGGAATTCTCTTTTGGTCGACGTAACTTTTCTGTCGGTTCTGAGCGACTTTTAGATTTTGTTTTATCTGAATCACTTTTCATTCTATTTCTTTCAACATGTTGGGTCCAATAGTAACTCTGTTTACAGGATTACTCCAACTGACTAGAGTATTGCATGACCTACCATAGAGGACTTCGAAAGGACTCATCTTCAGGGATTCTTGGTAACCGTTGTTGTAGGCGAATTCCACTAGTGGCAGGTAGTCTCCCACTTTTTGGGTTGATGCATTACGTGCATCCTGAGCATGTCTTATAATATTTGGTTCACCCTTTCCGCCTGTCCATCGGTTTGAGGGTGATAGGGTGTGATAAATAGTAACTTGGTCTCCAAACCAACCGTCAATGATTTCCAAAAGTTGGAAGTAAATTTTGTGTCTTTGTCACACACGATCTCTTTTGGCATACCATGCAGTCTGAATATCTCCTTCATGAATACATTGGCAATGTCTATTGCCTTTCAAGTCGACTTGACAGGGATAAAATGAGCAGACTTGCTCAATTTATCCACCACTACCATGATGGCGTCATTCTGTTTGGTCGAGGTTGGTAATCCGATGATGAAATCCATGGAGATGGTTTCCCATTTCCATTTCGGGATTGGTAGAGGTTGTAGTAATCCTGTTGGGTGTTGATGTTCTGCTTTAACCTATTGGCATTCTATGCATTTGGCTAAGTACTCAGCTATGTCTTTCTTCAATCCAAGCCAATAGAATTGTTTCCTAGTGATCGTGATCATCTTCTGGTATCCTGGATGACCAATATAGGGTCTTTTGTGCAGTTCATCCATTATGAACCTCTTCAAGTCGTCACAATCTGGGATATACAATCTATTTCTGTAAGTGAGAAGACCTCCTTCCATCATCTGGTAGCCTCCATAATTTATCCCTATGGGTTCTTGCTGCAGGTACGAGGTCACGGTCTGGAAGAATGTGTCTGTCTCTTGTGCATTTTTTACTCTTTCCTTGACATCCGTCTCACAGGTGCTTACCCTATTTTCCTTTCCCTTAATATGTTTAATTTCAAAATAAAACTCGTTGAGGAGGGCCATCCATCTAGCTTGTCTGACATTGAGCTTTGGTTGGTCAAACAGATATCACAATCCACAGTGGTCTGTCATAAGTACAAATTTTATTCTCAAGAGGTAATGCTTCCATATTTTCAAGGCGTGCACTATGGCAACCAACTCTAGATCATGGGTCACATAGTTGACTTCGTGCTCATTCAATTTTCGGGATTCATAGTAGATCACACTTCCTCCTTGCATAAGGACTCATCCGAGCCCTTCCTTACAGGCATATGTGCCTATGAGGAAATCATCTTCAGGGTCGGCGATCTTCAGCAGGGGTGCGTGGGTCAGTAGATGTTTCAGGGTTTGAAATCTTTCTTCACATTTTTGTGTCCACGTGAATTTTGTCCCCTTCTTCTAGAGGGTAGTGATTGGGCTCCCAATCTTGGAGAATCCTTTTATAAATCTCCTATAGTATCCTGCCAAGCCCATAAGGGATATGATATCCGAAACTTCCTTCGGGGTAGGCCATTCCATGATAGGCCTGATCTTATCAGGGTCTACCACTACCCCTTCTTCAGATAGGACATGGCCCAAGTAATGTGTCTGCTTCTGGAAAAAGTCACACTTGCTAAATTTGGCATAGAGCTGATGTTCTCTTAGCACTTGAAGCACAAGCCTAAGGTGTTCCTCATGTTCCTCTCTATTCTTGGAGTAAATTAATATGTCGTCAATAAAAACCAACACAAATTTGTCTAGGAATTTACTGAGCACATTGTTCATCAAGCACATAAAAGTGGCAGGGGAATTGGTCAATCCGAATGGTACTACCACAAACTCGTAGTGACCATATCTCGTCCTGAAAGCAGTTTTGTGGACGTCTTCGCCCTTGATTCGGACTTTGGTGGTATACAGATCTCAAGTCAATCTTCGAGAATATAGAGGCACCTCCCAATTGATTGACCAAGTCATTGATCCTGGGTAAGGGGTACTTGTTCTTTATGGTTACCTCATTGAGTTGTCTATAATCTATACACAGTCGGAGGGTACCGTCTTTCTTTTTCACAAATAGGACTGGTTCTCCCCATGGAGACACGCTAGGCTGGATATAGCCTCTATCCATCATTTCTTTCAGTTGTAATTTAAGTTCAACTAGCTCAGGTGTGCTCATCCTGTAGGGTGTCCTAGACACTGGCACCGCTCCTGGTGAAAGTTCTATTGAGAAGTCGATGTCCCTTCTCGGAGGTAAACCCGGCACCTCTTCTGGAAATACATATCTGTATTATCTCAGTGTGGGGTGGTCTTCGAGGCTTGGTTTGTCATCTTCAATTGCTCTCAACATCTGTATTTCATATAGTGGACATCCTTTTCTGCAATACTTTCTCATTTGAAGAGTTGATATTTGTCTCACCGAGACAGGTTTTTGGATCCCTTGAAGGGTTATCTTTCTTCCTTCTTCACTTACACATTCCAAGGTTTTATGGTAACAGTCCAATTTGTCTTTATGGGTGGGTAGCCAGTCCATACCAATCAAGAGATCATACGATCCCAAGGGTAATATGTTAAGGGTTGCTTGGGTGGGGAATTCACCCATAATGAATTGGCAGGCTGGTATGACCTCCGCTACTCTTATTTTGGTTCCAGTGGCTAACTGTACCAACCATGGATTAGCGTTTTTATGTGGCTGTAGTTTACATTTATGAACAGCCTTAGGGGCTATATAACTCAAATTTGAACCAGGGTCAATCAGAATAGACACTAGATGGTTGGTGATCATACCTTCGATTTCCACCACTAAAGCTTGGTGGTCAGCTTGGTTATTATCCAAGGTTGCATAAATTTACGATACACTCTTGGCCACGTTATTGACGATGGTATCTTTTTGAACATGGTAAATTCTTCGGCTGTTCTGTTGTCGGTGCGGACAATCCCTCAGTAGATGTTCTTCTCCACAACCCCAACATTTCAAAGATTCTCTCTTTGGGTTATCAGTCTTTACTGGGGCAGATCCATGAAGTTTATTTCTGCTCAAGGAGGGAAAGTTCTGTTGGTGTACGCTTTGGGCTAGGAAGCTCATCCTTCAGTTCTTTTTATAGTCCTTAAATCTTGGGGATTTAAACCCCTTTTTCTGGAATCCCGAACTATTCTTTTGCTTCCAACCTTCGCAAGTTCCTGTCTAAGGCCCAAGTTGTTCATAACAATATCTTTCCTTTCAGATAGTATCTTCTAGGATCATTGATTCATCAAATTCAATCCTGTTCTGATAGTCTTTAGGTAGTCCACTGATGAATCGTTGCACCTTTTCATTTTCTGTTTTTATGTAGGGTACATACCTCAACAACTCGAGGAATCTGCTGACATATTCCTCTATGGTGAGTTGCCCCAGCTTGAGTTCATAGAATTCTTTAGCCTTTTCGTGAAGTATTTTTCTGACAGATATTTCTTCCTGAAGTATTTCTCAAACCGTTCCCAAGACAGGTCTTTTTCGTGAATCCCTTTTAGATTCTTAAGGTCTTCCCACCAAATGGAAGACTTTCCATTCAAGTTGAAGGTGGCTATTCGGGCCTTCAAGTTTTCTAATAAATCATGGACTCTGAAATACTTCTTTAGTCCAAGCAGTTAGGCCTCTGCTTCCTCTCCTTTCTTTATTTCACAGTCGAAGGAGGGTGGTTTGGCCTTCTTGAAATCTTCGAGATTATGACTCTTGGAAAATTTCTGCTTCTTTCATTTTCTTCGGGAATGAGAACTAGCTCTGCTGCTAGAAGATCCCTCCGAGTCGCCAACTTCCTTTCTAGAAGAATTGTCCGACGCTTGTCCCTTATCTCTGGGGTGGACCTTTCTCGAGGTGCTCCTCTCAGTGTGGCTACTAACATGACCATGTTTTTGTATCTCAGGTTCATGTTGCAATTGTCTTTGTATGTCTGATAATCTTTGTAGCAAAACCACATTAATTTTCGTTTGCTTCTCTTGCTCTTTTATCATCCTCTCGTTGTCAGTCTTGCAGCTCTGCAATTCGACCATAAGGCTCCTCACAGTCTCAGCTAGATCTGGAATGGTCCCTACTGCCCTCCTTTCGTCAGACTCTTCATCTCTATTGTGGGAGCCCTCCCCCACTTCATGGTCAGTCACCATTCTATACGTTTGTAATTTCCCGCGGTTGATCTTCCGCTTTCGTGCAAAAGAAAAACGTTGGTTGTTAGTCAATATTTATATTCATTTATGACCAATACATAATTCCTATTTTTCACATGCATATACAAAACAGGAGTTTTCATTCTCAACTTCGACTTTTAATTTAGGGGGTCAAGATAAAGAGTAACTCCTTTTAACAATACTCCGAATGGAGTCTCTGCGCAACCCGTTCATGAGCCCAAGTAGGCCAAGTGTTGTAACCATGCTCTAATACTAATTTGTCACACACCCACTACAGGAGCTAAGATTTTTCGCCTTTTTCTTTTCTTCTTCGTTGTCGAGGGACAGAGTTCCCAAATTCTTATAAGGTTCAGGCGTAGGCTAGGTCTTCCAATCAGGACCTTCACCCAACCAATTCATGGGTTCTTTTGTTGAAATCCGTCGTGTACAATTCATGCACCAAGTGTAGGATTTACTTCCACGTGTCCATCGGTTGTGACCTCGACTAAGTCAAGAGGCGCCTTTCGCATTTCGGGACTTCGGACACTGGGAGTTCGAAATGCAAGGGAGTCGAATCCTTCAACACCCCGAAACCCGAAATCCTATTCACACCAAGCCTGCTCCAGGATTTCACCTACCGAGACTTTGTGTACCGGGATTTCGCGAGGTATGGAGACGAGGGTTCATACCCTTTGGTTTCTTGGGTGCCGCAAAACTGAAGCCCATATATCTACTAGGCTCATTTCAGGGTTTCTCACATTGGGATTTCGCGATATGCGAGGACAAGGGGCCTCACATCTAGGATATTCGGGAGCCGAAACTCCGAAGCTCATATATCCGCTCAACTCACTTCAGGGTTTCGCAAGTCGGGATTTTTCAATATGCAATGACAAGAGGTCTCGTTTCTGAGTTTACCGGGAGCTGAAACTCCGAAGCTCATGTATATACGCTATGCTCATTTCAGGGTTTTGCAAGTCGGCATTTCGCGATGTGCGATGACAAGAAGTCTCGCATCTGAGTTTCCTGGGAGTTGAAACTTTGAAACGCCGATATATATATATATATATATATATATATATATATATATATATATATATATATATATACACACACACACACACACAATGATAAGTTCATTTCAGGGTTTCACAAGTTGAGATTTCGCAACTGGCGGATACAAGGACTGACCCTTAGGATTCCCTAGTGCTGAAACGCCGACACATCAAACTCTAGCCACACTATTATCATTTCGGGGTTTTGCAAGTCGGGATTTCAGGTCTGGCGAGTACAAGAGACTTGCCCTTAGATATCCCAAGTGACAAAACACCTAAACACTGTATCTCCTCTGTGCTAGACCTTTTTAGGGTTTCATACTTCGGGATTTCGCGACTAGCAATTACAAGAGAACTTACCCTTAGGTGTCCCGGGTGCTGAAACACCGAAACATCAAGACTCTAATCCATGCTAGACCTTTTCGGGGTTTCATACTTCGGGATTTCGGGATATGCGATGACAAGAGGTCTCGCATCTGGGTTTCCCGGGAGCTGAAGCTCTGAAACACCGATATATATATATATATATATATATATATATATATATATATATATATATATATATATAATGCTAAGTTCATTTTGGGGTTTCGCAAGTCAGGAATTCACGACATGCGAAGACAAGGAAACTTTCCCTTGGGTATCCCGGGTGCCGAAACGCCAAAACACTAAACTTTAACCATGCTATACCATTTCAGGGTTTTGCAAGTCGGGATTTCGCGACATGTGAGGACAAGGAAACTTGCCCTTGGGTATCTTGGGTGTCGAAATCTGAAACACCAAACTTTAACCATGATATACCATTTCAGGGTTTCGCTAGTGAGGATTTTGTGACATGTGAGGACAAGGAAACTTGCCCTTGGGTATCTCGGGTGCCGAAACGCCGAAACACCAAACTTTAACCATGCTATACCATTTCGAGGTTTCGCAAGTCAGGATTTAGTGACATGCGAGGACAAGGAAACTTTCCCTTGGGTATCCTGGGTGCCGAAACACCGAAACGCCAAAACTTAGGGAACCATTCTTTTTGGTGCAGGATTTCCAAACTTAGGCCATAAAATCCTCCATTGGATCCTTGGGTAATTATCACTAGGCTGGGTGACCTGACAGAAGGGTCTTCTTAAATTATCGAGCTATGAACTCTATGACAGGGTTGAGGTAAGCTTAAATACTTACTTAAAAATGGTAGTCCCTTCCAGAAAATCACTCCGTCTCTGGAATATGATGAAACTTCCCAGAAGGAGGTGCCTTCGGAAAAACAAACCAGGGCCTATCAAGGGTCGTGAGCATGGGACAACTCTCCAGGGGACGAGCTCGAATCTGAACTTATACATTTTGTACGTAAATCGATTATAGTCATATAAGTATAAGCATGCATTCATTGTTGCTGATCGAAACACCAGGCAAACACTTCTATATAGAAATCAATCATTTATAAGTGTGCAAACATGAGCATGCATCCATTATATTTAATTCAAGATGCGAGATGTAAACACTTATCAGAAAGAACACCAAATGTGGCACAACTACTGAGAGGGGTGCTCGTTTCCACCCAACCATAGGCTCAACGACTCCAAATGGATTTACCACTAGCCACCCTCGAGCTAGACCACGATGCTTTGAGACTCAGTCTCTTACTTCCCATTCATTGGAAGTCAAGGACGAAGGTTACTCTCCTTCTCCTCTACTCATGACTCCCTGTATTTTTCCGGAGTTCCTCTGGTTCTCCTTCCACGATCCCCTGTCACATGCCCCTTCCACACACTTCCTTTCTTGCTTTGTCCTGCAAGGTTGCGTATGGCGCGTATTCCCCCGCAGTGGTCAGGTCTGAGGGCTTCTACGGATGGGCGGTTCACCCCCATCCCCTCATTAACTCATGAGGAGCCTCCCCACCTACCATCCTGGCGAGTAATTCATTCCAGGGCCAGAGAGCAGCTTTGATATTTGAGCCAGTAAAGACGAACACGGTATTGGTTCGGTGGAAGTTAATGCCACCATTCCAGGTGCCTTCCACCACCTTTCATCAGCCATCGTAGTCTCTTTTTCAGCACATCCCCCTCTCAGCAGTCATGCAACATATATATACACACATCATTTACATTCGTCGACCCTTTATACAAGGTCCATCAAATCACACATT
The DNA here is from genome assembly GCA_009831015.1 of Picea engelmannii. Lineage (NCBI taxonomy): Eukaryota > Viridiplantae > Streptophyta > Pinopsida > Pinales > Pinaceae > Picea > Picea engelmannii. Next base: position 11,253 of record ML809451.1, on the reverse strand, counting down.
CACATCTTGGAGTTTTCCATAATTCTTGGCCAATATAGTTATTTTTACAGACCGGGGGAAACAGGGTGTTAAAAGAGGATTGGCCGGACAATTTGGTCATGACAAGACGTTCTCAAAATTGAATGGCTCATATTTTTGGCCAGGGATGAGGACAAATGTTAAGAAATTTGTAGACAAATGCAGGATTTGTCAGCACACAAAAGGGAAAAGGCAGAACAGAGGGTTATACCAGCCATTACCATACTAGAAAGGCTATGGAATGCAGTGAGAATGGATTTCATATTGGGACTACCAAGGAAACAAAGAGGATATGATTCAATATTTGTGGTGGTAGACAGGTTTTCCAAGATGACACATTTCATACCATGCTAGAAAACCAGCGACACAACTCATATTGCGAACCTGTTTTTCAAGGAAGTCGTCAGACTTCACAGCTTGACAAAGAGTATTGTTTCTGATTGAGATACCAAGTTCATGGGACATTTCTGGAGGACTTTATGGAAGAAGCTGGGGACAATTTTGTCATTTAGCTCAACATATCATCCTCATACGGATGGGCAGACAGAAGTTGTGAACAAAAGATTGGGAGATTTGCTAAGGAGCTTGGTGACTGAACACCATAGTCAATGGGATTGCATTCTGCCACAGACAAAATTTGCTTACAATGATTCACTCAACATAAGCACAGGGCAGAGTCCATTCCAAATTGTATATGGAATGCAACCAAGGGGAGTTTCTGAATTGAAAGATTTGGAACAAAATGAATTCAGGAGTGCTAGTGCAGAGAATTTTGCAGAAGCAATGAAGGAGCTTCACAGTCGAGTTAAGGAACGATTGCAGAATTCAAATCAAGAATACAAGCACAAAGAAGATCGACATAGGCGAAAACTTCAATTTGAAGTTGGTGATTTTATTCTTGCACATCTGAGGAAGGAAAGGTTCCCAAGGGGGACATATAACAAACTGAAGATGAAAAAGATTGGACCATGCAAGGTCGTGAAGAAATTTGGGAAAAACGCATATGAGATTGAATTACCCGATGGGATCAGAATTTCACCGATATTCAATGTTGCGGATTTGTACCCTTACAGACCTTAAGAAGCAGGAGCAGAGGATGAACAGGCAGAGGTTCAATGGAAAAAACAGATGCATGTAGCCGAGAAGCCGTAGATGGAAAGCATAATTGACAAGTGGGTTAGCAAAAAGACCAGGAGGAAGGAGTATTTTGATTACTTGGTCAAATGGAAGGGACATCCAGTTGAATATGCCAGTTGGGAAGATGAAGCAGAAATTCAGAAGCATGGACAAATCGTGCAAAATCTCATGAAGAGGAGTTCATGAAAATTTTCAAGCGAGGGAGTATGATGCAGGAGCATCGTGCAAAGCCCAAACAACGCGACTAAGCCAAAGAAATAGCTGGACGCGTAGAGGAAGAAAAAGAACACGTTTTCATAAGAACCGTTTTGAATTTTGAACTTAAAAGGCATTAATGTAATAGTTAGGAAGAAGGCGTACTTTGCATTTATATCTTGGAGGTTGTAAATAGATCTTGAGCGATTTCTCTCATCTATAGAACATTAAGGCATTTAAGTCTGTTAAATGTAATAGTAGGTAGATATGAATGTTAGATTAGACAGTTATAGAACATAGGAGGGAAAACGAATATAGACACCCTCACTCTTGTATCATTGTATCATTAACACATTAGCATAGCACAAAATGAGAGAGTTGTAGCAGAGAGTTGAAAAGAAGAACCCATGTACAGGAGCTTTGAATAAATATATGAAGCTTTGAATCAGATTCATGGTGTTATGATGTTTCTGTTTATACATGGTGAATGGTATGCTTATGGTTGTTTATTCTCTTTGTTATGCACTTGCTTTAATATTGTGTTGAATGTATGATTTCATGTTGAATGTCTGAAGTCTGAGAGAGAGAAAGAATGAGTTTCAATTGTTTCTCTTCCTGAGTAAGAGAAGTTCCTGCAAGGAGTGCAATGAAATATCTACAAGGTGTGCATTGACCAGGGTTCTGAGTTTTATCTTAGAAAGCTCAGGAGAGACACCGTTGTTCTCATTCCAGCAGAAGTATAGGCGAATCCTAGAAGCCATGCAAGGTGTGCACAGGATAATCGAGACCTTAACCTTATCAACTAAGGTTGAAAGGTGAGGGACTGTTGTTGCAGAGAGTGCACAGAGTCGAGAGGTCGAATACCCAGGAGTATTCGAAAGATTGTCGCAAGGAGTGCGTGCAGGAGTCCTTTGGAGACTTCAGTTGCTAGAGAAAGCTCAGGAGGGTTAATGACTTTGAAGTGTTCAAAGGAAGACGGGGAGCCAAACTATTGTGCAAAAGGTTAAGTTTCGGCGAAAGAACATTGGCTCGTTTCCCAAAGATTCATGGAGGAGTGAATCGGGCGGTTGAAATTCTCCGAGGAGAGCTCATGAAGTCGCGAGGATTGTAGGATCCAGAAAGTTGCAAGGTGTATAGGGGCAGACGAACCCATCACTTTGGTATCAGGAATCAATGTGGACCATTGATCGTGATCTGTTGTGAGCCGTTAGACCATTTCGGGGATTCGGAGTTCATAAGTCCGAAGTGTAAGCCAAAATCCGTGGTCATTCTAACTCCCGAATCGTGAAAAGAATTGTCAAGTGAAGAATTTCGGAATTCGGGATTTCGAATTTTTAGGGGGACGGTAGTCGGAGGCTTGTTCAAGTCCCGAAAGCCAAGAAGAGGGATAGGTGGTGAGAGTCCACGTCAGAGATAGAAATAATTTGAGTGGACAGGTGGCATGTCTTCATCAAATTGGTGGAGTCAAACCTTGTTGACCGTTTCGGGGTTTGAAGGTTGAAGAGTCGTGAGCCTTGCATTCGAATTCACGAAGTCACGAAGTCCGAAACCCCGATGAAGTGAAAAGTCCATTGGGAAGTCAACCTTTGCTGAACGCATTGGAATTTGGCATTTCGGGTTTCGGAGGTTGTAGAGACAGGAATTGTCGACAACAAGGATCGCGGAATCGCGAAACCTGAAGTCCCGGTTCAGCGAAGGGCGCGATCTTACTGAGATCGAGAGACTGGAGTGATGCTCTATGGTTGATCACACGGGGCATACTCATAAGGACCTGTGGAAAACACTGTTGTGTGTGTGTGTTTCCCTATGAGGAAATCAAAGAGTCAATCAGACTCAAGAGGGAAGATTTAGAATGATCCTGCGCGGACCTCGGCCTGAGGGTTCGGGGGTCTGCTGCACCATATAGCGGCACTCATATTGTAATTTTTCATCATCATTTATTATTCATTTTTATTCATTCAAACATATGTATATATTTTATTTGTTATTGGGGCCTACCTACCACATTGGTATTAGAGCAAGGTTCTTGACCATCCGATGTGTCCCAGCTCTTTCTGCGTGCAACCACTCCACATTGTATATGTTCCACCCCATTGCCCCACCTCCTCTTGGCTCGCTCCAACTGCAACTCCGCTGCTCCACTTCCTTTTTCTTCACCCACCCACTCTCATTTCCCACCATTCTGCCTCGACTCTTCTTCCAC
>ML809450.1:138380-191721 GCA_009831015.1 Picea engelmannii | reverse complement strand
ACATATTCACCTTGATTATTTGTTCTTAACCTTTGAATTTTATGTCTAGATTGTTTTTCTACATAGGTCTTGTAGACCAAAAAATTGTCAAAAACTTCACCCTTAAGTTTTAAGAAGTAAATACAAGTGGATCTGGAGAAGTCATCAATGAAATTTAAGAAATAATTTCACCTAGCGAAAGAAGGAGAAGAAATCAAACCACACAAATCACTTTGAACAATTTACAAAGCATTAGAGGCATGCCAAGAGGCACAATTGTCAAAATTGTCTCAGTGATGTTTGTCGAGAACACAACCGGCACAAGCACCATTTCTGCAAGAAACAAGACGAAGACCAATAACCATGTGTTTATTACATAGTTGTTGCAATGAGTGCTAGTTTATATGACCAAGCTGCTCATTCCAAAGTTTTCTCAATTCATCGCTATGAGAAACAAAAATTGAAGGAAAATATGATGAACCAAAGTGGTCAAACTTGTACAACCTGGTAATAGCATCAACAATTCCAGTTGTGAGGACATGCTTAGGATATTTTAAATCCTTGATTAAAACTTGGTGAGGTGAGAATTCTATGGTTTTACCTTCGCTTGAATGAGTGATCTGATACACTTATTGAAGGTTGCAAGAAATATTTGGAACACATAATACATCATTGAAATGATCATTATCTACTTGAATTGTTCCAGACCCTACAAAACTAAGAGATATATCATCACCAACAAATATTTTCTTGGTGTTACATTCATTAAGAGCAGCAAACATGGATTTATCCTTAGCCATATGATAAGATTCTCTAGAATCTATAATCCACGCATCAGAAGAAGAAGAAGTAGAAGTTGCATTGAAGGAGAAACCATAAGCAGAAACTGCATGTCTATGAGAATATGAAGAAGAATAATCAATATTCATATTTTGATTCTTCATTATTTCTTCTAAGGATTCCATATTTTTAAAACATTTAGATTCCACATGACCATCGTTTCCACAAAAGTTGCAATGTTTGGCAGTCTTCTTACTTTTGTATTTTGCTCCTTTGTCATCATTAAAAGTAAAATTTGGCTGAGAGGGTTTGGGACCCTTATTTTGCTTCTTGTTGTGATGATGATGTTGCTTCTTGGTATTTTTACACATTTATTTGTCACACTTAAGTGAGGGAGTGTTTGTCATGATCCCTAGACACGTTGGGGGAGAAATTTATCATATGAAGGTGAAAATACTATGTGCACATGTATTATTCATTTTTATTGAAAAAAGGAAATTAATTTAGTGTGAGAATCCACCTCACATCTATTTCCTAATCTCAAGGAGAATTTGAGAGCCACATAGATGGTTGAGATATTTTCTCAAACCAATATTCTAATTTCATGGATCTTGAGAGATATTTCCTCCCTAAAATCCTTGAGAGATATTTTCTCCCTAAACTCCTTGAGAGATATTTTCTCCCTAAAAATATTGGAGATCCCAATTTCGTGGATCTAGTGAGTTATCTTCTCCTTGGATTGTTGAGTTAGTTATGAAATAGAAAATTATTTAAACTACTTGTGTGAGAGCTTGGNTTGGGGGGGGGGGGGGACTTGCGAATATCATACTTCTAGTCTTGTGACATTCAAGAGGGAGGAGGGGATTTTAGAGTGTCAAACATTTGATCTTGTGAGGAGTTAGTTCATAAAATCATACCTATCATATAGTAATGTGCAGAGGCGATGGAAAAAGGAGATCTACGAGGAATTGTTGCAATATAGTCATTAAGTTTGTAAATATTCCATTTATTTTCATTTTTAATATATAACTTGGCCTATTTCTCTTAATGTATACATTTTTCATTTCATTAATGTTTGTCTTTGTCTTGTTTAAGTCCAGCATAGATAAATGTACCTTCATCTAACAATATTTAGTAGCAGAAGAGGATTATCTTGTCTCTTGCAGGAGGGATACTTCCACATCAGGAGCTTGGAGATCAAGTTCAACAGTTGGAGTAGTGAGGAAAACCTACAGGAAAGAGGTAAGCCATCTACCTTTTCCTCTGTCTTTCTCTCTTTTATTTTCATTAATGAACATATAAATTAGTCTTAAGGGGAAGTTAGTGTCCATTTTTTTTCCTTTTGTCTTAGATTGAAGGAAACTTGATCCAAACTGTCTACATGGGAATTTCACCACAACAAAAAAATGGCAACCATACTGGGGATGAACTTTGATGTTTTCCTCAGTTTATAACTCTCTTGAGTTTTATTTCTTGCTTGACATTTCTAGTTATTTGCTTGTTATTTAAACTCTTCCTTTTCCCTCATTTTCATTGGGAAGTGTACAAATTCAGTAGCCTGATTGTTTTTTAGTCTGGGAAACATTTTATGTTTTTTTAACCACTTTCAGGCTTCAAGACTCCCTTATAGTGGCTTGCATAGCATTGAAAATCCTAATCAACGCCCCTTATCTGTCTCTAGAGGGGTGTTTATCTATGTTCAACACCCTATTTGACTTATTACAAGAGTGTTGATATCCTTCCTGGGTTATTTTTAAGCTCATGTTTCCTCTTTCTTCTTAGATTCTTGATTCATATCTTTACATTAGAGTCTTTCATGATTGGTTATGACTTTTTTTTATTGAAAGAATTGTGATTATCACTCTTTTTTCTTTTGAGTTTGTAAGTCTTTCAAAATTATGGAATGAGCATGATTGTCTTGGGATAACCCGATACTTTGGTCAAAATCTGTCTTACTAGTAGTTTGATCCCCATCAGAAAGGTTCTCAATTTTTTTTTATATTGATTTCAAGAATTTCTAAGTGTTTCACTTGATTTATTTTGAAGTCTTCTTCATTGATTTTGGATTGCAAGGGTTGCTTTAAGCATTGTTTTTGAGCTTCTTATTGTCTTCTTTGGAAATCTTTTGACCCTTTGAATATTAGAAGCTCAATAGCCTTATTGCAACTTGGCATTTATCTTTGATTCTTGCTACTCATTTTCCGAGGTTTTCAAAAAGTGATTTCCCTTCTCTTTTTATATATTTAGGTTCTTGTTTGAACTTGTGTCAGAAGCATTCCCGCATTTTCATTTTTTTAGTGCTTGTTAACATTTTGAGTGCAAATTTTGTTTGGATATTTATTGCTTCGTGTTCCTTTGTATTAGCATTGAATTATTTAATTTTAATTGAAAGTAAGGAAGCATAAAGGAATTGCATTTGATTTTATTTCATTGCATTTAGAATCAAACAAAAAAGAAAATATTGCATTCTAGTTAGTGGGTGGAGCATGTTTGAGCTTGCGTTTTAAAGAAAAATAAATTGCATCGTGTATCCTATAGTTTATTTGAATCATATATCAAACACCTTTTGTGTTCAAAGAGTATTTCATGCTTCTTGCATTGAATTGTACGCTTGTTTCTTTTCTTGATACCTCTTTCTCCTTTCTATAGATAGGCTTCATCAAAACTAAAGAATATTACATTCCATTCATGTTTTATTTTGAAGTATTCTTGGAGTCAGAGTGATAACACCATATAGTCCACTTCCATTTACCATTTTGAGTAAAAACAACCATAAACAGAACAAGGTACCTAATCTAAAATAAACTAGATGTTTTATTTATTAGAAAATATCACAAGTCTAGGTTGTAGGGCCTTAGTTGTAGGGTGGAGAATAAATTCTCCAAGACCATTGAAACAAGCCTGTAGAACACTAAAGAGTGAAAAATCCAACTGTCATATAGGCATATCTGGGAACCCCCTCTAACAAAGGGGGATAAACATGAAAATGAAGATTACCCCTCCAATGCTTGACCAATTGTAGTGGAAAGAGCGTATATTTGGGTTTTTTCTTGAGTGTTTATGGTTCATTTGGTCTCGGTGCTTCATGAATCTTGAAGTATTACCAATGCACTTGTCTTAAATCCTCTTGAAGAACTTTGGAATTTGTTATCCTTTGCATACGTTCAGTTCCGACTGTCGACTGTACAACCCCCCCCCCCTTAAGGCCAACTACGAGTTGGTAACCCTAGTAACATTTCCTAGGTATCTATAAAGGTGACCATGGGGGCTTTTCCACTGTACCTGAGGAAGACATTGTATCACACTTTCAGTACCCTTAGAGGGTGATCCTGCGAAACAAGGGTTTCTTTCACTGAAAGGGATGTTATGTAGAGGTCGGGGTAAATGTTTCTCATATCTTCATTGATGACCTCATCTCCCATCTCTAGAATATCCTTACTTCCTTTATCTATGTTACAAGAGAATTGTTTTCTTTCTCTTATCTTATAGGTACTTTGGTAGTGTGTTCTCTTTGATTTAGCAATCCCTAGATTGAGTCTGTGTCTATGGAAATAGCTCCATCGATTACCAATCAAGGAACCCATCTTCACGGGGAACCTTATTTTTTTCCTTCTTTTGTAAACATTGGTCCTCCTTACATTGCTACATTGAGTCTTCCTGGATTCATTATAGGATTATCGGTATGGTTTTTTTCCACTCTGGTGATCCAAAATGCTTTTGGTGCTTCGAATGAAATCCCTCCACCCCAATAACATCGACCTCATGTTGACCCTTTTCCTTCTTCTCTCGTTTAATCTTCTTCCCATCTTCTTTTCCCAATGAAAGTATTAATGCTAGTAACCAGAAGGCTCATAAGAAGAATAAAAGGAAGAACAAGAAGAAGAAAAATAAGAAAAGGGCAAATCAACCAGCCACTAATAATCATGCTGAGAGTCTTGATGATATTGAAAAGTCTACCAACACACGTCACAAGCCCAAAATCCCTTTCATACTTTGTAAGGGTGACTGACTTATTAAACATTTCCCTGGTATTCCCAAGGTCGTGGAAGTGTGGTCCAGAGGTTCTCACCAACTCAGGTCACCAGTCACTGGAGGTCATGCTAGTGACAACCCATCAACCAATAATCATCAGGTTGGGCGAAAAAAGGTTCAATTCAAGATTATTTGTTGGTTATGCAGAGAAATGGATCGCACTTACATTTTCCCTCATATGGATGAAGCTTCACAATTTTTGGAATAAATTGTTATTTCCCATCAATTGGATGAAGCTTCACAATTGTTGGAAGACAATACTTCCCATGAACCTTCTCCCAACCAACCATTGGTTGATGAAGTGGTCGGTCTGATTCCATCCTTAGTCAATCCCCCTCTCCCCTTGGAGATTGAAGTTAATAAAGTGGTCAGTACAATACAATCCTTGATCGATCCAACTCTTCACTTGAAGAGTGAAGTGGATATTGCTCAGGTCTTTCTTGTCAATTCATATTCTTCCAAACAAGGGGGAGTTTCACCCATTTCAACAAAACCCCCTCCAAGTACTGAGGTCATTTTCTTTGATTGGAATAGTCTAACAAAGCCTCACCTTCCTTCCTATCCTGCTTTCCAAATAATCATGTAGGTTTGTGATAAGATCACGGTACATAGAAATATTGTAGACAAAGGTACTTATGTTATCATTCTATCCTCAACTTCTTGGAAATATATGGGTTCCCCTCAGCTTGTGTCGATGACCCATCATCTGTGGGATTTTAATAGAATACCTAGAAAACATTTAGGGATCCTTCCTCAACTTCCCATGACCCTAAGAGAGGAAAATCTATGTATTGAAGTTATGATAGTTCACATCCCCTTGGACTTTAATTTTCTCCTTGGGCGAGACTATGTTTATGCTATGAAATCTTTCATGTACAGACTCTTTTGAGTGATACATTTCCCTCATAATGGAAACACTGTGACCATTGACCAAATTTTGTTCATTGGTCCTGATATGACTGCCAAACATCTAACTCCCCTGAATGTTCCTTCTATGCAAGTGGTATCCCACCCGCCATAGGTTAATTATGTGGCATCATGTCTCATGTGTTCAAATCTGAATGAGAAGGAGCCTCTCTCTATATGATCTCCTTATTTAGACTTAGATCTGGTAGTTGACATAGTAACTCCCTCGCTAGGGACATTGGAGCATGTTCTCTCCCCTATTGATTAGAGTGAGTCTCTTGATATGTATTCCTTCCAGAGAATTATTCTTTCATATGATGAATACTTATTATAGTCCATGGTCAAGGTTTACGAGCACGGTTCTTTTTTTGTGTCAATATAGTTAAAAAAATGAAACATATGACTACGAGCATAGTTCTCTTTCTGTATCAAGATTGTTAAAAAATGAAACATATAACCATGAGCATAGTTCATTTTCTGCGTCAAGCTTGTTAAAAAATGAAATGGACCCCCCTCCAATTAAGTCGAGTCTTCCACTAGATCTCATACCTAAACCTTCATTTCATCTACCTATGTCATTTAATCCTCTTTCTTCCTCCCTCTTTGGTGAACCTATTCCTATTAGTATCCAGAAGTCATTTTGGTTACAAAAGAAGAGTCAACGGACGAAGTGAAGCTTAGGGGGCATGTCTCCAACCTCTGGACATCATGTTGTAGTTAATATGCTAGATTTTGTCGATCATGCTGGGGTAAAATTAACAACCTATGGACATCATGTTGGGAAGAAAACCCGCTAATGGGTATCACTCGAGCATAGTTTCATTCTTTATTTGAAGCTCATGTAAAAATGAAACCAACCCCAAGAAAAATTGTATTCTCTATTTCAAGATCGTGTAATATGAAACCGACCCCGATCACAGTTTTATTCTTTGTTTCAAGATTGTGTAAAAATGAAATAGACCCCAAGCACAGTTTATTTTCTTGTTTCAAGCTCATTAAAAAATGAATCCAACCCCAAGCATAGTTTATGTTTAGTTTCAAGCTCATGAAAAAATGAAACAAACCCTGAGCACTATTTTATTCTCTTTTTCAGGCTTGTGTAAAAATGAAATCGACCTCGAGCACATTTTTTTCTCTATTTCAAGCTCGTGTAAAAATGAAATCAACCCCGAGAAAAACTTTATTCTATGTTTCAAGCTGGTGTAAAAATAAAACTAACCCTGAGAACAATTTTATTCTTTGTTTCAATCTCATGTAAAAATGAAACCAACCCCGAGCACAATTTTATTCTATGTTTCAAGCTCATGTAAAAATGAAACTAACCACGAGCACAATTCTCTTTCTATGTCAAGCTCGTTAAAAAATGAAGAAGACAACTAAGCATATTTTTATCACTTTTTTGGGCTCGTAAAAACTAGATGGAAAATGAACTCTTTGGAACACAACTGAGCATATTTTTATCACTTTTTCGTCCTCATAAAAAATATATGAAAAAGGAACTCTTTGGAGTCTCCTTAAAGATATTTCCAGACTCCCTAAACATGAAAATATTGTTGAGTGAGCTTGTTTCCTTTCACACTCATTAAAAGGATTTGAAAGGGAGTCTATTCGGTGTAAGTTTAATCCTTTTTTGGACTAGATGGACTAATTACGAAAAATGTATACTCTAGTCAACCTCGACTAGAAGAGTTCTCCCTTGTATTGTTTTACACTTTTCTGGGCTTGGGAGACTAAATTTACAACCCTTGGAGTCCTCTTTAAAATATTTTCACTCTCTAAACATGAAAAGACCACAGATATTTCCTCCTTTGGGATCCTAAAATTATACATCGAAGGAACCATATGGGATCAAACCCCTCCTTCTTTAGGTTTGTTAAACATACGATGAGGGACTCAATGAAGATGAGCTATATCGAGAATTTTTTATCCTCCTCAAGATTGTTAAAAAAAAAAGAGGTAATCATTGTTCATGGTGAGGGGGGAATTTTAGAAAAGCAGGTCAAGTTCTCGAAAGCATTATGGCATCCATTTGTTGTCACCCTTGAACATGGAAATTGTTTGTGTTTTGTCTTACAATTGGGTAATTTTCTTGTCTATGTGTCATACCAATCACATGAGTTATCCCTACTCCTTCATTTGAAGAGTTCCTCGGTAATCATTGCACTATGTTTTGGTCCTTATCTGCTTGAGTCAATGCTACCAAGTCACTTGTTAGGCCACACAATTTTCAAGGGAAGTTTCACTTCAAACCAACCACTTTGTAGTATTACCAACTTTCATCCCCATGTCAGTCCATACTCATTTGATTTATCATCTTACATCACTTTCAAGTGTCAGTTTCGTGTCGATGATGGGGAAAATATCATGTCTCTCCTTCAACAATTTTGTTCCTCTCGACTTCAACACATTATCTAGTTATTAGACTTAGAAATTGATTAGTACCTTGGAACCTGTATGCCTCAATGGAAGGTTTCCTCACTTCTGAATGTGGCTTTACATCATTAACCTATGATCGAATGATTCCATGAGTGTTTGACTTCATCTGTTTTGTTCAGATTCATTGGAATGTAGTAGGGTACCTTGGGAGTCATTGTCATCATTGATGATTTTCCTCACACTTGTTAACGATATGAATCGATGACCAATAATCAAGTGGTTTCTACCATGTTCGACATCAAGGAATCTATTCACATGTTTGTATTCTCAGCATTGTGGGATTGAGACAAAGACCCTGGGAATTCATTAGACACCTAGGATGTTATGGAGACTATTTGAGTACTTATAATATTCTAGCATCGTCATCATGCTCGCAATCTCACATTGTATATTTGGAAGACATATCCTTTGTTAGTACTTTCATGGATCCACAGTGTATTGGCCAACAACTATGATTTGAGTTAGTTTATTCTGAGTATGGGTATGCCTACCTCAGGTCTGATATGTATATATATTTTTATGTTTACTTGCAGCTTCCTCTGGGATCTCCTATTCCAGCACCTTTTGTACACATATTTTTAAAGTGTTTCGGCCATCATATTTTCTTCTAACCTCATACTTTAGGGGGAATCTATTACACACCTATTTGTCACACTTAATTGAGGGAGTGTTTTTTATGATCCCTGGACATGTTGGTGGAGATATTTATCATACAAAGGTCAAAATACTATGTGCACATGTATTATTCATTTTTATTGAAAAAAGGAAATTAATTTAGTGTGAGAATCCACCTCGCATCTAGTTTCCTAATCTCGAGGAGAGGTGAGAGTCTCATGGATGGTTGAGATATTTTCTCAAACCAGTATCCTAATTTGATGGATGTTGAGAGATATTTTCTCCCTAAAAATCTTGGAGATCCCAATTCAGTGGATCTAGTGAGTGATCTTCTCCTTGGATTGTTGATTTAGTTCTTAAATGGAAAATTATTTAAATTCCTTATGTGAGATATTGGGTGGGGGAACTTGGGAATATCATACCTATGATGTTGTGACATTCAAGAGGGAGGAGGGGCTTTCAGAGTGTCAAACCTTTGATCTTGTGAGGAGGTATTTTATAGCATCATACCTATTATCTAGTAATGCACGAAGGGGGTGGAAAAAGAAGAGCTTGGAGGAATTGTTGCAGCATTGTTATTGAGGTTGTAAATCTTCCATTTCTTTCCATTTTTAATATATAACTTGACGTGTTTCTCTTAATGTCTACATTATTCATTTCATGAATGTTTCTCTTTTCCATGTTTAAATCCAACATAGATAAATATACTTTTTTCTAACGATATATAGTAGCATAAGAGGATTCTCTCATCTCTTGCAGGAGGGATACTTCCATATTAAGAGCTTTGAGATCAAGTTCAATAGTTGGAGCAATGAGGATAACCTAGAGGAAAGAGGTAATCCATCTACCTTTTCCTCTTTATCTCTCTATTATGATTTCATTAATGAACATATAAATTAGTCTTAAGGGGAAGTTAGTGTCCATTGTTTTTCATTTTGTCTTGGATCGAAGGAAAATTGATCCAAGGGGAGTTCAACTTGTCCATCGTGGGGGAGGATTCACCACAATAGGGATTATTGGATTTATCTTTCTTCTAGGCCACTAAGGATTTTTTGGATGTACCTGCAGTGATGATCAATCCAACTTTCCCAAGCTTATATTTCTTTTGAATCATAGCATCACAAAAAGGCTCAATAAAGGGTTATTTATAAGCACTCCCTAGAGCTTCTCTAGTGGCATAAAAAGTAGATACAAAAATAGAGTATGCACTACTAAACTTGGAAAGAATATCATATATGCATCGATCCTCCTTCATATCTAATTTGCATTCTATAAATAAAAGTACGAGTGTTTTGAACTTAGATAAATAATCTTCAATGCAAGAAAAAACATTGGGACTTAATGTCATTAACTGATTTTCTAATTGGTGGGCTCGAATAATATTGTGTTTACAAAACATAGCTTGAATTGTTTCCCAAGCTTGATTGGGGACATTAATTCCTTGAAGGTGAAACCTTCAATTAGGAGAGATGGGAATTCCTATTAATCCACATGATTCATCTCTCTTATTATCCCATTTGAATTTATTTTCATCATCAATGGGTTCTAGTTCTATTCCCAAGGTAATACAGTACAATCCTTTAATTCTTAATACATCTTCCATATGGGATTTCCATGAGAAGTAGTTGGTACTGGTAAGAAAAATATCCCTGGGAGAAGCCATATTAAATATGTAGAGAATATAGATTTAAAATATGAAATTAGTGGTCTGGATGGAAAGCTCTTGAAAAATTAGGTTGTTTAAAAAAAATGGCATTGGAAACAGACTTCAAATGTGAAAGTAATGCCCTTTTGAAAAAAAGGCATAAATGATAACCAAAAATCTATGTGGTAAGAAGAAGATGGTCCACGTGGTGATTCTCCTTATTATCTAACTTTAACTATAAGCTCACTTTTAAATAAGTTACTTATGAAGTGACCCACTTTTATAGAATAAGTGAGAATCACTTTTAAAATGAAATTACTTTGTAAATTAAAGTTGCATGCAAAAAATAGTAGCTAAAAAGAATATTAAAGCTACTTATAATGATTCACTTTTATAAATTAAGTTCTTGCACTTTATTATGAATGCATGAACTTTTTCAAGAAAGTAACAAAAATTAGACTTGAACTCAATGCCTCTTACTAAATAAAGTAGCTTTCAACCAAGTGAGCTAGTGAAAACACGTTATAATCTAAAGAAGCAGGATGGGGGGTGTTGTTGTTTTTGTTGTGGAAGACGAACTTGAAGTGCATGCTTAAAAAAAAAATTAATTTTATGCATTCACACACAAACAAATTTTCTTCTTAACAACAAAAAGGGTTAGATCTCCATTAGCTTACCCAGAAAATGCAAAATGTCTCTCTGTTTCTGATTTGTTGAGCACAAAGCGCATGAGAAAGAGAATACATAGACAAGAAAAAACTTTCCACTGCATTTCTTATTTTCTGAGATCACACAGAGTGAAAGGAAAAAAGAATACACAAACCAAAAGGAGTAGCAACTTAGAAACTGTTACAAGGAAAATATCTCTGTGGCATGGGGTAAACCACAAAAGACAGAATAACATGAAAAAATGAACTCTAATCCCAAGTACACTATATAAATGAAATGCTAACAAGACAGGGCCAAGAGCCTACTTCGTCTGGAAGTTCGATGAAGACCATCATTGAGCATGAAACTCATAGCTTTATACCTCTAACTTGTCCTCAACAACCAAGATACACAAGCATATGGTGATAATATATAATGTTAGCATATAGATTAGCATAATACATTAACATACATGAAAAATATTCCCATGGAATAATAATTCAAATATTTTCAAGATATCAATTGGACAAGAAAAGAGTATTTCTATTAAAATAATTAGCAGAAGTATATAGGTGACAAACTTTTGTAACAACACACATCGGAACTAAGAAACTAAGTCCCTCCAGTTGGGCCTCCACCGCTTCATTCCTCCACCAAAGGAAAGCTCATATAAAGTAGAAAATGAGGTTCCCCATCACAAAGAAGGAAGATCTTGGAGGTTGAACAATGAGTTCAGACTTTCAAGGATAAAGGGATGCAAACTCAATATGAAGTGAAATTTCTTCAGAGTGTCTTTGATCTCAAAGTTGAATTGTTGAATCTCCTTCAAGGCTTGGATCAGGCTCAATTTATAGCCTTCAAATGGAACTGAAGGACTGATTCGGAGCATTTCCATTATATAGAAGGTCAAGGATCATGGATCTCGTGACATGGCATGGAAACCCAACATAATTTTTAATTTTGAGCACCAAACTCGATGTACGTGGGATGTAGTGGAGAAACTTGTGTATGCGCTTGTTGTCTAACTGATAGGGAACGTATATGTGGAAAAATGTGCTTTTTTTGCTCTGGAAGGTACAAAAGGGGACTTAAAGTCTACATAGGGGAATGGAAAGGCCATCCAAGCAAGTTGCATGGGGTGAGGAAAAATTTGTTGTAACAGATTTCCCCTAATGTGTGAGGTCGTAGGAGTATCTGTGATGGCCGAAATACATTATAATTCCCATAAGTGGAGTAATGGAGACTCAGTTGGAAGTGCTAGTTACTCATGATAATATTATAATCCATAATGACTTTGTACACATGGTTTCCAATCTAAATTACACTTCACATCCATGTGGAAATATATCAAATAGTTGATCATGGACATGAATAGGAAATACAAAGTTCCATAGGTTGTCATAGTCCTGAAGAAGGAACAATGGAATCCAGTCTCAAAATTAATCTGAAGATATCCATATATAGTGGAGTACAATCGGATCTCCCATGATCACTGAAGTCCTATAGGTATTGGTCCAATGAATGACAACAACATATTAGGAATGTTGCTACTATAAGATGGAGGTATTCTACACTATATGTCGAAGGTGAAAGTCTACATCATGTGAATAGAGGATTTTATGTCGAACACAATGAGACTTTGTTTGATTACCATTCATTAAGGTATATCGTTAACAAATGTGAGATAACCTATCGATCATGAAAGTAGGTATCAAGGAACCAAGCACATTCTTACAAGTGTGAATAAGGGTTTTCATGTCGAACATTTGAATAATCCATCGATTAGGAGGCATTGATGTATTCCCAATTATCGATGGCGGTAGAACCTGCCACTAATGACTGCAAGCCTCTAGGTACTCATAAGACTCTAGGTCTCATTTCTAGAATAGATGAGATGAATTCGATGGAAGGAGACCCTATGAAAGGAGAGCATTAGGGAATCTCTCATCAATCAACACGAGGTACACATCAATATCTTGATAATTAAGAGGAGCTCATACGAATAGGATGTTCACGAACCAACGACCATGTGTGTCTCTCATATGCACAGATGCAAGTAGTGCATGAAAGAGACCCTATGAATAGCATACAATAAGAAATAATGTCGCCAAAGGTGAGGAAACCACCAATAAGGCTAATGGAATCCAATACATTGCACAAATTCCAATGTGTGAATCGATTTATTGCCATCGAACATAAGGAAAACCCCCCAGTCAACGACCAATGAGAAGATGTCAACTATTGGGTTCAAGGTTACCTACCCATAATGAAAGTAGGACCAGGGTGAATGGTAGGACTACAACTATTTTAGGGACCTAAACTACCTAACCCCTCAAGTGGGTAGAATAATATATTTCCATGTAATAAAGGTCAATATTAATAAGGCCTAGAAATAAGGAGGAATAAGTCAAATGTAAGAAGACCTAATAGAAGCTTCCGCTTCTAGAAGGATCTTCCTCTAGATTGTTCTTTTGGATAGATAAACTTAGTATAAATAGGAGTAGATGGTATGAAATTTTTTTTCTTGAAGAATTATTGTAATAGAGATTTTCTCTGCTGTAGGTTTCCCCCTCGAAGAGGCAAGTGAACCTTGTTTCCTACCAATAAAGGTATAATTTTGGTTTTTTGGTTCCATATAATTTGTTGTTCCAATGTTATCTCTATAGTATTTTCGTATTTTGTTTCTATATTGGTGTTATTCTCTGCATTATTTCTCTTCTCTGCTAATATAATAGACTTGGTACCTTACAAGTGCTATCAGAGCACTTTTCTCGGCAGAAAATTGTGGGTTAAATTTTTTTCAGGGTAGAGACACATTTTGGCGTCTTAAAGCTACAAAGATATTTCATTATGTGAATAAACCCATGGTCGAGAGTAATACACATAGGAAATACAAGTGTCACTCAAGCACACATATGTTGGCCACCCTTGTAACCCATGTTGGTACCCCTTAGAGTGGTAGCGCATCAAATAAAACATGTATACAGATCGGCCTAGATCTCCCGAAGCCCTCTATAGATAAACCAATTGGCCTCCTTACTACTATAGTGCCACCGAGAATAACACTCGATAATATACTCTCTAGCACCTGGGTAGTCGGGTAGTACGACTAAGGGAATGGTCTAGCCTCTTTAGTTAGTTCCCTGAGATATTGGGATGAGTACTATTGTTGGAGCTCAAACATATATCAGAGAGCTATAGCACAGGGAAAACCATTATCTATAGAAACCCTAAATACCCTACCCCTTGCGACAAAAAATAAAAAAAAGGACAGACAAGATCTATTGCCACGCAACTGTGCCTTCTGCATTTTGGTTGCAAAATTACTACACATTTCTTCCTGTTAAGCATTTGGGAATTTCGTCATTGCAGTATTATTCAAGCCAAAGTATAACTCCATAGGAGTAAAAACAAAAGTATAGTGGTCCCATAGACAAACTTATTTGGGACCTATCCCATTAGATTCCCCTTTTCTCCCTGATCGCAGTCATACCTTTCATTTTTAATCTTCTTTTTTCAATGGACCCGACCCCTTCTCAACTTCCCTATTTTTCCTCCTATTCCATTATATTTCCCTTCTCACCCTTATCATAATGGTACCTATCACTTATAATTCCCTTTTTGTGGTCCCACCCACCCATTTTCCCTTACCCACACTCCCCCTCTCGAAATGGCCAACACTTGCAACCAATACTTGCAAGCTTCCATCAATCAAGCCCAGGACTCCATCCAACATGTGTAATGTGATATTGTCTCTACCAATTCCCACCTTGCACAATTCGATACCCAAGTCCAACACAAATTTGACACCATGGAAGCCAAATTCATGAACCAATTTAACACCCTCCATTCTATTGTCAACCAGCTGTTGAACCGCACTCTGGGTCCTTCCTCCTTGAACCAACAAGATGCTATTGATTCCTCTCATTCTCTACATTTTCAATCCAACTCCTTTCATCATGACCCCCATCTTCCCCGTGTGGAGGTCAATACATTTGATGGCTCTGATCCTACGGGTTGGGTCACTCAAATGGAGAATTATTTTCCCCTGCATGGTATTACCGATGAGTCGACCAAACTTCACTTTATTTTCCTCTATCTAGATCCTGAAAGATGGAAATGGTGTAAATGGTGTAAAAATCTATGTCAGGGGTATATTTCCTAGACCCAGTTTGTTGTAGAGCTCTATGACCTCTTTGACACTGATACCCACTATCTCTGTCGTTTGACCAAGTTGAAACAGTCAGGTATAGTGGAATACTTTATAACTTATTTTGAGCATTTAACCTTTTGAACCGAGAGCATGTCCGATGCATTCTTCCATGAATGATTTATCAGCGGCCTAAAGGATGAAATCTAATCCCAGGTTCTCATGGCTCACCCTCATAATTGGTTGGAATCTACTAAACGTTCTAAAGAGAACCAACAAGTTGTTTTTTCCTAGAAAAAAAATACTCTTTTGTTCTTCGCCCTCGACCCTCTAATCCTAACCCCCCTGTCACTCCCCTTAAGGTCCAAAAATTAACTAGGTATGAAATGGTTGAATGCCAACTGAAGGGTCTTTTCTATAATTGTGATGAAAAATATTTTCTGAGGCAAAAGTGTAAGGAACAAAAACTTTTTATGGACATTTCCAAAGATGTTCTTGAATAAGATGTGATAGTTCTCCTTGTTGAAGATCCCTCCCTTCCCGATGCTACCCCGGAGCCCACTGACCCACCTAAAGTTGAACCACTCATTTCCTTCCATGACCTCACTGGATTATCTTCTCCAAAAACTCTCAAGCTCATTGGATATATTAATCATAGGAAGTTCATCATCTTTGTTGATAGTGGTAGCACCCACAATTTTATTCATCGTCGTATTTCTCAGGAAACTAATTGCTATATTTTTGGTGTCAATAATTTTCAAATCATCATAGCCTATGGTGGGTCCATGAAATGTGGTGGGCATTTTGAAAATGTACATCTTCAAATTGGACATTACCACCTGAATTCTCATATGTTTTCCATTGAAATGGGTGGTTGTGACATTGTGCCAGGTGTTGAATGGTTACGCACTTTGGGTCCCATTTTTATGGATTTTAAGGAATTAACCATGAAATTCCAACATGAGGGAAAAAGGTATCACTTCCAAGGTCTCAAAGTTGGTTCTCCTGATATCATCAGTTCCCATCACATGGAAAATATCCTGAAGAAAGGCCACTCTTGTATTATTTCTCAACTCCATTCTATTCAAGTGGTTGAGACACCCTCTATGCATCCTGACCTCCAAGCTATTTTCTCCACTCCTTGTGTACTTCTTCCTTCTCATGGTGTTCATTATCATTCCATACCCCTTGTTCCTAGCAGTCTTCCTCTCAATGTGCACCCTTATTTTTATCCCTTTTGACAAAAGAATGAAATTAAGAAAATAGTGTAGGAATTTCTCCAGGTGGGTGTTATTTTCCCCAGTACTAGCCCTTATTCTTCTCTTATGGTCATGGTAACTAAAAAATAAGGTACTTGGTGCATGTGTCCTAACTTTCGTTCCCTCAATAAACTCACTGTCAAGGGAAAATTTCCCATTCCTATCATTGATGATCTCTTGGATGAGATGAGTGGTGCTCAGTACTTCACTAAACATGATCTGTGTTCTGGCTACCATGAGATACATATGCAAGAAGTTGACATCCCCAAGACTTCCTTTAGAACTCATGAGGGTCACTATGAGGTCTTGGTCATGCCCTTTGGCCTGCGTAATTCCCCCTCCACATTCCAAAGCCTCATGAATCATGTCTTCCATCATTTTATTCATCCTTTTGTCTTAGTTTTCTTTGATTATATTCTCATCTATAGTAAAACTTGGCAATCCCATCTTTCCCATGTGGATCAAGTTCTCCAACTACTCTCTCAGCATCAAATTTTCCTCAAGCACTCTAAATGTGCCTTTAGAGCCTTGGAAGTCGAGTACTTGGGTCATATTGTTGGCAAGGCTGGTGTCTGGGTGGATCCTAAGAAGATTGAAGCAATGCAGGATTGGCCTCGCCCCAAGACTATCAAAATCTTGCATGGTTTTCTGGGTTTAATAGGTTATTATCGCAAGTTTGTTCAAAGTTATGGAAATATTGTGGCACCTCTCACTTCTCTCCTTAAAAATAATTCTTTCACTTGGACTCCCACAGTTGATCAGACCTTTCAAGCCTTGAAGGTGGCTATGTGTACTACTCTGGTCTTGGCCCTTCTTGATTTCACAAAGACCTTTGTCCTAGAATGTGATGCCTCCAGGAAAGGAATTGGAGTAGTCCTTATGCAAGAGGGCAGACCTTTGGCCTTTACTAGCAAACAATTGTCAGAATTCCATTAGAGCCAATCAATCTATGTAGTGGATCTCTGGCACCCTTATCTCTTGGGGAATCTCTTCCAAATTAAGATAGATCATCAAAGCCTCAAGTATTTTCTAGAGAAACGACCTTACTCTCCAGAGCAACAAAAATGGGTAACTAAGTTCTTTGGATATGATTATGAGATCATTTACAAAAAAGGAAAATAAAATGTAGTTGTTGACGCTCTTTCTCAAAAATATGAAGATGAAGGGTCCCTTTTCTACATATCCTTCATTGTACCAGATTTTCTCCAAGCTGTTCTCTAGGAATGGCTACAAAATCCTAAAATTTCACATCTGATCCAATAATTGCAAGCCAATTCTCTAGTTTCCCCAGGGTACTCTTGGCACAATGATGAGCTTCTCTACAAAGGACATGTTTATTTAAGTACACCATCACAACTCAAATCCATGATGCTTTCTGAGCTTCATGCTACACCCACAGCTGGGTATTCAGGGTTTACCAAAACCTATGACCAGGTCAAACGTTCTTTTTTCTGGGATGGTATGAAAAAAGACATTCGCACTTTTGTGGCAGAATGTGATGTTTGTCAACATAACAAGGGAGAAACAATCAAATCTCCTAGAAGAATCCAACCGCTTCCTATTCCACCCACTATTTGGAGGGACATATCTATGCATTTTATTGTGGGATTACCTAAATCAGGAAATAAGTCAGTCATCATGGTGGTAGTTGATCATCTTTCCAAGTATGCTCATTTTTGTTCTCTTCAACATCCATTTACTGCATCCTCGGTGGCTCAACTATTCATGGATCATGTCTTCAAGCTTCATGGCATGCCTCATTATATTATTTCTGATCAAGATACCACTTTCACCAGCAATTTTTGTCAAGAATTGTTCAGGCTACATGAAACTCAATTGCATCTCAGCATCACCTATCATCCCGAGACTGATGGTCAAACTGAAGTTGTCAACAAGTGTTTGGAGACTTATTTGAGGTGTTTTTACTCTGAAATGAAAAATTAATGGGCTCAATGGTTACCATTAGTTGAATGGTGGTACAACACTTCTTATGATACAACTACTCACGTGACCCCTTTTGAAGCAATATATGGACAAAAGCCGCCTTTCGTTCTCTCCTACATGTCAGGTGTCCTGAAGGTCTAGGTGGTTGACCAAACGCTTACAGTTTGAGAAGATATTCTCCCTAACCTCAAAGAGAATTTGGTCATGGATAAGAATCGCATGAAGAAGCAAGTCGATCAAGGTCGCTCATAATGTCAATTTGTTGAAGGAGACTAGGTATTTCTTTGACTACAACCTTATAAGAAAACTTCACTCAAAGTTGAACATTGTCAGAAACTGGAACCTAAATTTTATGGTCCTTATACAGTTCTCAAGTGTGTGGGACAAGTGGCCTATCAGTTATCTTTTCCCAGTTCTTCTAAGCTCCATCATGTTTTTCATGTCTCCTGCTTAAAGAAGGTGATTGCAACTAAGTGCCAAACTCAAACTAGCCTTCCAGAGTTGGATGAAGAAGGATCCATCTGGTTGAAGCCACATGCATTTTTGGACCAGTGCGATATTCATCTTCATCAATGCACCATCAAAGAAGTGTTAGTCTAGTGGAAAGATACAACTCCATCAGATGCCACCTGGGAGCCAACTAACATTCTGCAACAATTTTCTCATCTCAAGCCTTGAGAAAAAGGCTAGTTTTAAGGGGGAGGGCATGTTAGGGACCTAACCTACCTAACCCCTTCAAGAGTTATGAGAAATGGCTGACACGAGCTTATAGACATCCTTTGAACAAGAGCATGAGACATATGGATAAGTCATGAAGCATATACTTGATGATAAAACTTCGCGATGGAGGAGGAATCAACAAACTCTCCATAGGGACTAGAAGGATAACCATTCGGAGGAGTAAACTCTAAGTAATGAGCTCAGCTTCCTAAGGTAATGTTAAACCCAAACTTTGTATGACAATGGACTCAAAATTTTGTGCTCTTTTTAAAGGGAACACGACTGTTGTCGATATGAGATAGCATTCTTTTCCCACCTGTCTTTCTTTTTGTTTTTTTAGAGGAAAAGAAATGTTATTATATTGGAGAGGAAACGAGTGTCATGAGTAAGAAACTAGCTCCAAATAGTGGAACATGCCTATGCACAATTCAAGGAAGTGCATGCATGGCATGGACACTTGGGGGGGGTGTTTCCTCTTAGGGTACAAGGTGTCAAGTTGCAAAGGATATAAAAAAGGTTGTGCTTGGATAGTGATGCAAATTGTTTAGGTAAGAGGCTTATAAAGAGAAAGAGGGAACCAGAAATAGGCTCAATACTGCAAGAAGAATGATGGAATGCAATTACAACTTAACTAAAAAAAAAAATCATTTTTCTTAGATTTAGTCCCCCAGGCCTGAAAAAGTATAAAATAATACCCAGGAGAAATATTCTAGCCAATGGTGACTAGAGTATGCATTTTTTGTAATTAGTCTACTTGGTTTGGAAAATGGCTATACTTATACCAAATATATTTCCTTTCAAAACCATTTAACAAGTGTGAAAGAGACAATTTCACTCAACAATATTTTCATTTTTAAGGAGTATTGAAAAGAGATTAACTAAGACCCAAGGATTTTGTTCTAAGAACATATCATGGGGAAGGCCAAGTCTCCCATGCATGACTTCTGTCGAAATCCAACAGCTCACAGGTAGCTGACACAAGCTTGGGAGAACCCAAAACTTGCTAAACTGAGGAGGATAAAATACTTGTATAGGATCCTTTATCTACAATATATAGAAGAATTCCCCTTATCTGGAAGGGTGCATAAGAAGGAAGGAAAGTCTCTACAAGCTCATTTCAATCAAAGGAAACCATCTTAGGACTTGGAGGGAGTCTACTCAGAGAGAGTGGAATTATCCTTGGTTCAGAAGGTACAGAACTAGAAATGTTAAGGACATGGTCAAAAGACGCATCACCCCCCAAAAAAAGAGTGGAATTGACTAAAGATTGCATCGGTAATGTCACTTCCTTAGAATTTTCACTCTCTAAGAGAAGATTGGGGTCAACCAAATATTGCATCGACACAACCACTTCTTCAACTATTGGTTGAATAGGATGTGAGACAACATGGTCAAGAGATGCATCACCCCAAAAAACATGAGTGGTGTCGGTCGAATATTGCATCGACACTACAATCGGCTGAACAAGATGTGAGACAACATGGTTAAGAGATGCATCAATCCCCAATAAAGGAGTGGTGTTGACCGAAGATTGCATCGGCATGACCGTTGTATAAACCAAAGAAGGTTTGGAAACCAAAGACGACTTGGAACCCGAAGGGCCACTAGATAAGGACCATGCTTCTTGTACCACCACAGTAGTAGGGCACAAATGAGTAAGGTGATCTCCTTTGAAAAGTATACAAATGAACTTGGGCTTACGTCCTATACGTCAAGGATTCTCAATCATATCAATGCCCCCATCATGACTTGTAGTGATTGGTGACATGTTCCCAGCATGATTTGCAGAGGCTAGTATCAGATCTCCAATATGACTTTCAGAGGTTGGTGATGTATGTGTAGTGTGACTAGAAGTGACTAGAGTTGTGCCCCTACCATGACTTATAGCGACTGGTTGTTGGTATTCAACATGACTTTCTTAGTTTGTTGACCTATCTCTAACATGACTATAAGAGGTTGGTAATATAATGTCGGTATGACTCGTAGTGACTAGACTTGTGCTTCCAGCATGACTTGCAACAGTTGGTTGCGACATCAGAGACCATGGTCCTAGGAAAGAATGGTTTTGAGAGATTCCAGGCCAAGTAGGGTTATGGTATACACCATGGCCTTTTACTAAAGGATAGAATCCTCCTCCCAAATGATTCATAAAATGTTGTAAGGGAATCATCATCGAGGAAGTCGCTTGTGAGGAGAAAGAGACATGATAAGGGTTACTTGTGTGAGGATATACATTTCCCATAGACGAAGGAAATTCATGCAAGGGGTTGCCCATACTATAAAACTGAATCCCTCTGGATCAAACACCATAGGTTAGAGGGAGGTTCTCCATGAGAAAAGTGTTTGTAGGAACCATCATAGTGGAATAAGGATAGATGGATGGTATGTAGGAAGTAGAAGGACCGCCCATTTGAGCACTCGATCCTGGAAAAGTGAATCTACGATTGGTTCCAAAGGAAGGAGGATTCCAACCTCCCACCATGGGATTTGGTTGAGGGATATGAACCCTACCAAACAAAAAGTAATAATAAGGAGGCATCATGCCCCTAGACCCAAAGCTAGGATTCATATAAGACGATGAAACAGAGGATGACAAGTGTGATTTCATGTATGGCATACCAAAAGAGAAAGGATTAGAGGCCCAAGGCATCGAATGAGGACTATGATTGGGTTTACCACTCAAAAAATGATTCATCCCCATGGACTGAGTAGAGACCATGGGATAGGTAGCGCTAATAGAGGGAGTCATGGGAGCTCCACCAACCATATCAGTCAAAAGTCACAAAAAAAAAATCCTAAGGCCAACTAATAATCAGAGAGCACACCAAAATAAAGAACAAAGGCCAATGCACACAAACAAGATCTAGTGGCTGAAAATTGGCCTCCCTCACTAGAGTAGGTATGTCTTGCCCAAGAGGGGCCTGATATTCCCTGCAAAATATTGGAGGTATCAGAATTATTTATAAGGTTCCTCGTAGGATTAACAATGTTGTTGGTTAGATTCTTTTGGATAGGTAATCCTCCATAAAGGTTTTGTGTTGTTCGACCCTTATATGACTTAGGATACCTGTAGAATAACCCCTGCAAGTAACCTATGTGGTTGCCTATGTCTAGTAACTAGAGTCACCACAATCTAACCAATGTACAGGTGAACAGTCATAATTCCAGTCCACCATATGGGAAGGGTAACAAATCCCTAAATCTTTAAAGCACCACCTCTCATAGAGGTAAAGGTACTATCAAGACCCCCAAATATGAATAAAACCCCAGAAATATCTTTGACACTAAGAAGGTATTAGAGGGATATCTTTGCAACCAACTTCATGCGACCTCGTCCTTAACTCCGGTGTGAGCGGAGTCTCCTGGCGTCACTAATTACTCAATGGGTTTCACCACTCCCTCGAAAGACACATATGTTTAGTTTAATATCCTTAGAGAATTTTACTCACAAAATCCTAATCCAACGCCCTATTTCCTATACTTGTTTGTGTACAGTGAAAAATAAAATCGTTTCTAATCAATTTTAATTAATCAACGTTAATTTTAATGGCTTTTTCTTACTCAAGAGGCGTGGTCATGAAAATGATGGTATTACGACTCAGCATATAAAAGAAACGAATATAAAAACACTGCTAAGTACTAATATTGAATTTTAAAGAGATGGTATGCTTCTAAATGAAAATTTTCCAATGCAATATGTACAATTTCAATGAAATACAATCTCTCCACATGTGTCAAAATCAATGCAAATTAATCAAAAGAGAAAATGCCATAATGCAAAATGAGCGAATGTTTTTGTATTTTCGATATAAAGAAAAGAAAATGTAAGGAGTGAATAGAATCTTCACATGCAAACCCTATTGCAAGAAAAAAGAGACAAGCCAAGAAGGATACCGAGAAGCAAACACTCAACCCAATGTGCAAGGACAACCAATAAAAAAAATGATAAGAAAGAACACTGCCTGAAAATTAAACAATAAGAAGGTTTCCTATCACTCTTTAAGCACTTAACAGTTAGGACAAAGACCCAATTAGACTCGTCAACCAACCAAACTCACCCAACAAACACCAAACTCATCTAGCAAGAATAAAGAGTTGATGTACATGACTGTTTGAGAAAAACTTGCGTATGTACACACCCTATAGGAGGACAATTCACGTATGTATGTGTCTATCAAGGGAAAAACCATGTATACCCAGTAAAACAATGTCAGAGAAAGGGTTAAGCCAAGAAATGAAGATGCAAAGTAAAAATAGGTTGTCAAGCAATTATGAGACAAGAAACATCAAGCTAACATAGAGAAAATCAAGGAGAAAAACACTCCAAACCCTAAAAAATAAGATCAATCCCCAGCATGGTCGCCAATTCTATTACAAGGAAAATCTCTCTATGGCATGGGGTAAACCACAACAGATGGAATGACACATATAAATCAACTCTAATCCCAAGTATGTTATATAAATGAAATGTTAACAAGATAAGGCCAAGATCCTACCTCGTTTGGACATTTGATGAAGACCATCATTGAGCACGCAACTTAATGCTTTATACCTGAAACTTGTCCTCAACAACCAAGATATGAAAGAATATGGTGATAATATATAATGTTAGCATATATATTAGCATAATACATTATCATGCATGACGAATACGACCATGGAATAATAATTCAAATATTTTCAAGATATCGATTGGACGAGAAAAGAGTATTTCTATTAAAATAATCGGCAGAAGTATATAGGTGACAAACTTTTGTAACGGCACACATCGGAACTGAGAAACTAATTCCCTCCAGTTGGGCCTCCACCACTTCAATCCTCCACCAAATGAAATCTCATATAAAGGATACAATGAGGTTCTCCATCACAAAGAAGGAAAAGATTGGGGGTTGAATAAGGAGTTCATATTTTCAAGGATAAAGGGATGCAAACTCAATATGAAGTGAAATTTCTCTAGAGTGTCTTTGCTCTCAAAGTTGAATTTGAATCTCCTTCAAGGCTTGGATAAGGCCTGATTTATAACCTTCAAATGGAACTGAAGCCCCACGTCAGATCGTTTCTAGTATATGGAAGGACAAGGATCATGGATCTTGTGACATGGCATGGAAACCTGACATAATTTTTAATTTTGAGCACCAAACCCGATGTATGCGGGTTGTAGTGGAGAAACCTGCATATATGTTTGTTTTCTAACTGATAGAGCATGTATATGTGGAAAATGTGATTTTTTTCCTCTGGAAGGTACAAAAGGGGACTTCAAGTCTGCATACGTAAATGGAAAGGCCATCCAGGAAAGTTTCATGGGGTGAGGAAAAATTTGTTGTAACATAAACAAAAAAAAGAAAACCAAAATATTATCTCTGTAAAAAATTAGAAAGGGGTGTATTCATGCTTTATACCTTCGGATCTGACTAAAATGGTCGTATCCTGGGAAAATGGAAAACTTTTTGAGTGAAAGGAAAATTATTCCTAATTGAAATTAGTGCTCCAGAAGCAATGTAATAGTCCTCTTGGAACAAAAATGTACATAAACAATAGAAACTAGATATACGACAACACAACTTCTAGATCTTGATCTACAATGGGAGAAGGTCTTAAAATGTGCTTTGATGCCATGTTTGAAAACACAGGTATTCCAATAGAGGAAGAACACCTTTAGTAACCACTCATGCAAACAGATCAAAGATCAACACACCGATGTTTTTACATGGTAAAACCCCTATGGGGAAACATCCATGGCCCCAATCAACATGGCCACTTAAGGTAATTTATTAATGCAAAATAAAAAATATTACAGAGAGTTTGTCACAATCGATCATCAAAAAATGACCCTCCATGCTCTTTAAATAGATATCATGGACTAATCGAGTGCTAAGCCATTGATCAATGTAGTTGTTAAGATCGAGGAGAATATGAACAGTCAAATCACTATATGTCGGGAACATATTGTGAATGTCGGATAACAAATGCATATTAATGCATACTAAGGAAACACACTCAATTATTTTCTATCATTCCTCCTTCTCTCTCTCTGTGTGTTTATTTTGAAATCTTTGTGTGAATTTCTCTAGCTAGGTTCTCTATGTAGGTTTTAGAGTTTCACCCAAACTTCACATGGTATCAAAGTTTGTGAAGAGAAACATTGATTTCCTTCACTTGTTATCATAGTTGTTGGTTTCTAGGAGAAGGGTGCACAATGACTTATTTGCAGGTTCAGAAGATTGAAGCAGTCAGAAAGAATGGGATTTCCACCGTCAACACTTCTTATGTTGTACCATTATTTCAAGTGGAAGAAAAAAATCTATTTATTCTCATATATAGAGGATTATATTGAATTACCATGGAAACATAATAGAGCCTAATTCTGTCGATGAGAAAAATGATTTTTTCAACAGACAAGATATGGATTTCAGACATATTTTCATGTCTATTTATTATGAAATTCAGCATCATGTTAAATCACTCTCAACTCCAAATGAATTATGGACCAAATTGGAGGTCTTGTTCGGGATAAAAGAAGATCATGAAGAATGCATGAAAGATATTGACAAGACAAATCCATCATAAAATCCACCAGAAGAACAAGATTCTCATTTTGCAGAGAATTTTGTATGCACCATGCATGCATCTCAGGAGTTACATGCAGAGACTTTTGCATGCACATTGCATGTATGTCAAGAGCCACATGTAGACACTTTTGCATGCGCCATGCATGGATCTCAAGAGCCACATGTAGACACTTTTACATGAGCCATGCATGCATATTAGGAGCCATGTTAAGCCCTAAATATTGTCACATTACCCCTTAATTGGGGCATATTTCATTAATAATTTTATTTTATTTATGTCGGCTTGGGTCCATTAGTTGTAATTGTACCTCCTAGTCTCCTATACATACCAAGGCGACCTTTTCATTTGGAATCATCTTGTACTTGGAAATTTATGTGGTGCATAAGGAGGTTTCCCCCTTGAAGAGTCTTATTATCTGAAATTATCTCTTTTTCAAGGCGTTGAGTACTTATTTTGAGTCTTTTCTATGCTATATTTCTATTTGGTTTTTAACATATGGTATCAGAGCTCAAGGTCTTGGGGTTTCGTTGCTACATCTGAGACACCTTGGAATTTTTCGCTATAAATGTTTTTCTAAGATGTTTCAGAAGGCATCCCTTGGAGGATATTTATTAGACAGATCAAGGTACTTTGGGTTACAATTTCCTCTCATGTGGCCTTATAATTTCGGAGATATGGCCTATGTAAGATAGGGTTCTAGAATCATATTGAATTTAGACATCGCAGAATTTTCACTATGAAATTGTTTATATAACGTTTCAGACCCTAATATCCGTAGGATATTCACAGTAATTATCAAGATAGATGTGATAAAAATTTCAGCTTCTGGGTCATCCTAATTTTGTAGATATACCCTGTGCAAGATAGGGTATCTGACTAGTCATATTAACTAGTCTCAAATAGTTATTTCGGGTAAAACAATGATATATTATTCAATGAGTATCCAAATTAAGTGAGACCAATTGCATTAGAAAGTGGACAGTCTGTAGTATTTCTGGTACACGTTTCAGAATCATATATAATATATTGTGATCTTGGCACTCTTTACAAGTACGCTCTCCTAGAAGGAAAAAAAATCAGCAAGATGTGGGGAAGTTACCATAACTTCCACTTGGAACATCCAATTTTGATCAGACCTATGGCATTGCAGAGAAGAAATATTAGAGAACTACAAAAAAATAAATCTCCATACCCATAAGGGCCTAAATTTTGGAGATACAGTAGAAGAAAGATCGTCTAGCAGAACCACTCGAAATCAAGGTTTAAAAGTGATACTTGGCCAACACGCCACCAAAAAAGGGAACCTCTACACCAAATAAGCCTCTAGACAATCCTACTTGGACTCTTGATGAAGGTGAAGAAATCTGTAGGGGCATAAATGATTTACAAAATAATAAAGTAACAAAATATGAACTACAATGGATGATGGATGATTTAAAAAGGGAGATCATTGTATCCCATGAAATTCATGATGAGGACACAAGGAAAATGAATCAAGAATGGAGAAACTCCAACTTTGGGTCAAAGACAAACCACTTTCCTAAGATAGATATGAGGAATTTTGATGGCAAGGACCTAATCACATGGGTACATCAAATGGACCAATTATTTGATCTACATGATGTGCCACATACACAAAAGGTACAAATTGCTTCTTTATATTTAGAACCCAATCAATTTGTGTGGTATCGATGACTTTGTTCTTGCAAATCACTCGTCACTTAGACAATTTTCACAGAATAAATGCTAACACACTATGAGGATACAAGGAGCAATACCTTCTTTAGCCAATTGGTAAATCTCAATCAAAAGGGTTTAGTTGCAGAGCACATTGAGAACTTCCAAAGATTGAATATAAAGGTAAAAGATATTCCAGATGAGCACTTGATTGATGTATTCATAGGAACTTTAAAGGATAACATTCAACATGAATTTCGTCTTTAGGAACCCAAATCATTGGAGAATGCATTCAAGGTGGCGAGAAATGTTGAAAATATAAATAATGCTATAGCTACTAGAAGGACCACTCCTAACATCTATCGAGAGAATAATTTTCTTTCTTTTAAAACACCTCAACCTACAAGGTTGACACCTCAACAATTGTAGGAAATAAAAGAAAAATGTTTATGCTTTAATTGTGACAACAAGTACAGGAAGGGACATAAGTTTGGTGAGAAGAAATTATTCTACATAGATTGTGAAGAGGAAGAAGAACAAGAACAAGAACAAGAACCATCTCAAGATGAAAACTTAGAAGTGATTTATTCTGAAGAGTTGACTCCCACTATATCATGTAATGCATTGGATGGAATTAGCAGTCCTCAAACCCTCAAGATCGAAGGATATATATAAAAAAAAAAAAAGGTAATAGACATAATTGATTCTGGTAGTACTCATAATTTCATTCACTATAAATTAGTCAAATATCTCAATTGCTTTGTATATCCAATGCTAGAGTTTCAAGTAATGATTGCAGATGGAGGAACTACCAATTTCTCAGGAAAATGCAATAAGATCAATATTAATATGGGGGAATATGTAATGAATAGTACAATGATTTCTATACCCATGGGTGATGTTGATGTCGTACTAGGAATCCAATGGTTAAAATCATTAGGAACAATGGATTTTAATTTTCAAGAACTTTTCATGAAATTTTCATTGGAAGGAAAAGAAATTGAGTTAAGGGGTATCTCAGGAAAACCCAGTAAGGTGATAAGCTCTAATGGCATGAAAAAATTATTGAAAAAGGGGCACCAAGGTATAATTGCAAAAATATGCTCAATATATATTCAAACATCTAAGCCATCTATTCCCCTAGATCTCCAAGGGATCATTGATAAGCATTCTAAAATATTTGAAGACATTCCCAAAGATCTTCCGCCCACTCGAAATCATGATCATGCTATTCACCTAATTCTTGGGAGTGTTCCTCCTAACATGAGGCCTTACATATACCCTTATTCCTAGAAGAGTGAAATTGAGTGTATGGTTGAATAAATGTTAGAGGCTAGCATTATTAGACCTAGCCAAAGTTCTTACTCTGCACCAGTGGTAATGGTACTCAAGAAATATGGCTCATGGTGTTGGCGTTGGAAGTCACTCTTGGATTGCAGCAGGAGCAGAGCCTGACGCCCATCAGTTTATGTCACAAATAATTTAATGTGGTGATCGAATGGATAGAGACTCAAGAAGATATCGCTCTAACTTAGAAAACCGGGCTTGGTATGTAGAAAAACAAAGGAGGTCTTGATATAACTTCAGTCAGTGAGTTGATAATAAAATGAGCAGATGGAAGACTTAGCAAGATGAGTGAACAAGACTGATTTGGGCATCAGTCCTTTCAGCAACTTGAGGAGGAAAAACTCAGAATACAAGATCCTCTTGGTTCAGAGTTTCAGGGAACTGAAAGGTGACTTGACTGGATCTTCCAATTCCAAATCATTCAGCGTTGAGAAACCACAAGAACTGATTAGAAACAATACAACTATTACAGTGATCCAACGTACATCATCCTATAACAGTCGTAACTCGATTGGATCCTCCAATTCTGATTTGTTCTAACACAGTGTACACAGAGAGATGGAAAGAGGCTGACATTCATAAGGCAAGAAGTCTCGAGTGTCAATACATAACTAGAGCAACCAGTGCTTCATAAAAACTTTAAAATTGGGAGCCTAGCTCAACCATCAATACCTTCAAAAATACAAAAACTAAGTACATATACTCAGAAAAATTCTTCCAACAGAGGCGTGCTCGGACCTCCAATGCGTGGCATCCCTTCAGTCAAATTCGGACGAAAATCCTTCGTCAGACGTCACCTTAGCTTTGCATGGCCTTTGCAGGGGAGGTAGCTAAAACATTAAAGTTCAACCTATCATGTGTAGGTTCTTTGGTCGGACGAGAACATCAGATCGACATGGGATTTTCAGATCAATCTGCACACCGGACGATCTTGGGAAGACCACCTGCCAAAACCTCCATGCCTCACATTTAATGAGTGAGCCGAGGTTTCAACTACCTCCATCCACCTTCATTCATTTTTAGCGAGGACCAAGATCGAGGTCGAGATGAACTGGTCCCTGGAGAACATGGCGATCCCTTCTGCAGCTAAACCCGGCGCTTCGGCCCTTTGCGCAATTCTTTCTTTCACCCCCAAGTGACCACGAGTTGTGACCCTGTGCCTATATCTAAAGGCGATTTCGGCATTTCGCATTTTGTGGATGGGAGGAGGCCGCTCCTTGTGCTTCAAAGCTACGAAGGGAGAAGTGGCGATAGAGCTCAATAATTTGCCACATGCCCCTCTTTGATGGACGATCCTGATCATCTCAGCAAGACTATGGGCCCGGTTCCTAGATGCCTTCGGCACTTCGCGTCTCGTGGCTGGGAGGAGGTTGCTCCTCGTTCTAATTCAAAGTCACGATGCGCGAAGAGGTGATAGAGCCTAATCGTGCACCATGTGTCTCTCCTCGATCGAACAGCCTAGATCATTTCGAGGAGATCACGGGCCTGACCTGTGCTAAACATGGCGCAATTCCATCGGTCGGAAATATTCACCGACTGACGATCTATTCCATTGGTCGATCCTCGCCATTGAATACTGGAGCCACTCACCTGCTTGCATTTTCCACCCGAAATGGATTTTTTGTGTGTTTCTTATTGCGCTCATGGTTGTGACCTTGGACTAGAATGCATTTGATGGGTTTTCAAACCCCATTTCTTTGCATTTTACATCAAGGGTCTGAAATTGGGGAAAAACACCCTGCTTGCAAGAATTGGTGCTAACATTAGGCTCCATGGGGGATAGATTCATCCCTGCGATGCTCTAAGAACTCATTTCACAGCTTCGGTGCCTTGCTATTGGGCTATGGAGTCATTTACTCAGCTGAAAAATGAAAAATAAAAAATAAACAAAGAACCAAAAGGACAATATTTACAAACAAAGGAGCCTTCTAAGGCTCAAACAAAACATTTTTTCAGAAAATGCCCATTTACTGGGCTGGTAAAAACCTCTTCACCCTCCAAATCCTGCAATCTGTACGTGTTATTTGAGAATATCTCAGAGATTTTGAAGGGCCTGATCCAGAGAGTGTCAAACTTGTTGTGTTTTCCCTTATCCTGTCTGGGCACATCCCACTTAAGTACCAAATCTCTGATCTCGAACTCCTTCTTCTTGATCTTCCTGTCAAAAGCCTGTTTGACCTTATGCTGATGATTATGAGTTGCGTCCATCACCTGTTCCCTAATTTGTTGTAATTCAACCATCTGATGAATCCTTTTGACCATATGATCCATCTCTCCTTCATAATCTTGAAATAACTTCGCTACAGGTAAGGCGAGCTGAGTGGGAAAAATCGCCTTTGTTTCGTAGACCAGCTGAAAAGGCAAGGTGCCCAGGGATTTCTGCGTTGTCACTCGATCGGCCCATAGAGAGAATTTGAGCTTTGAATCCTAAGCCCTCTTATTGTCTTCCAATAATCTTTTAATGAGCTTGATTAGGCTTTTATTGGAAGATTCTTCCAGTCCATTTCCTTGCGGATAATAGGGGGTGGAGTGAATTAGAGAGATCTGGAACTGCTCACATAACTTAATCAGAGGCTCATATTTGAACGAAGAATCATTATCAGTGACAATCCTGCTGGGACAGCCAAATATGGCTATGATATCTTCCAGGAAGCTGATAATTACTTTGTGTGATTCACTTCTGGTGGGGGAAGCTTCTATCCACTTGGTGAAATAGTCTGTTGCAGTCAGGATCCATTTGTGTTCGACACTTGAGGGAGGATGGATTTCCCCAATGAATTCCAAACCCCACTGTTGAAAAGGTGCTAAAGTCATTACAGGCTTCGATGGAAGTGGTCTAATTTGTTGCTTTCCTGAGAAATTTTGGCATCTGATGCAAGCTCTGACTTCTCTGCAGACATCGATGAATAAGGTGGGCCAGTAATACCCAGCCCTGAGGATTTTGTGAGTTGTGGTCTTCCAGAAATGATGCCCTCGACAAAGGCCATTATGGAATTCAAATATAACCTTATGGGATTCCTGTGGGCTCAAACACC
Organism: Picea engelmannii; assembly: GCA_009831015.1. Lineage (NCBI taxonomy): Eukaryota > Viridiplantae > Streptophyta > Pinopsida > Pinales > Pinaceae > Picea > Picea engelmannii. The sequence continues at coordinate 159,978 of ML809450.1, read as the reverse complement.
TTAAAAATACCCCTAGAGGGTCTTTCCAGTACAAGGCTTGGTCAATGAGGCAATATCTCACCGCCTTGAGCTTTAAACCTCTCGCCTTACTCTTTCCCATTCCATCAGGAGGCTTCAACTCTTGCAGAAAATACAAGATATCTCTATACCAGGTGCATTCTGCTAACGATAAGTCACCTTGAGAACCTTTGTTGGATGATTCAGCTTGCTGATTTTCTGAACAAGCATTGATGAAGCAAATCCCTAAGGATTTGCAATTGGATTCAGCCAGCTGCTTGGCTAAACCCTGCCCCTTTATCAAATTGGTGGGCTTAATCTCCAGATCAAACTCCAAGTTTTTGGCAATCCATTTACCTCTTCTCCCATCTATTTCAGGTTGTATAAGAATGTCCTTCACAGAGGCTGAAGGAACATATGCAGTCACTTTTGAGTGCAATACATAGACCCTGAAAGCTTTGAGATATTTAACCAAGGCATAGGCCTACTTCTCCATGATTTCATACCTGATTTCAACATCTCTTAATTCTTTACTCAAGAAGGTAATGGGTTGCTCTCGCCCTTCCTCATTTTTCTGCAGTAAGACCACTGCTACTGTATCAAAAGAAGCAAAAGAAAAAACTAGGAAGTCTTTGGAATAGTCAGGACTGATCAGCACAGGTGCCTCAATCAATGCCCTTTTTATTTGGATAAAAGATTCCCTGGGTTCAACAATCCATTTTACTTCTTTTCCTTTCCTGAGCATGGTTGTGATGTGTTTCACCATCTCAGCGAAATTTGAGATGAACCTCCTTAGAAAGTTAATCTTCCCTAAAAAGGCCTGAACTTCCTTTCTAGACTGGGGAAGTGATAGAGTTTGAATTGCCTCTACCTTGTTGGGACCAATCCTCACTCCTTCTGTTGATACTATATGAACTAACAATTTCCCCTCCTTCATAGAAAACAAAGTTTTTTGGGGGTTTAAGGATAGGCCAAACCTCCAACACTTCAAGAACACTTTTCTCATATGACAGCATTGCTCTTTGTCAGAAATGGAGAAGACTGTGATGTCATCCAGATAGATCACCACAAACTAATCTTTTTCCCCAATGAAGGCTATATCCATGACCCGCTGAAATGTTGCTCCTGCATTCATCCATCCAAAGGGAATTTTGGCATACATGAATGTGCCCCAAGGAGTGGTGAAGGTCATTTTTTCTTTTTCCTCAGGTATGACTGATATCTGGTTATAACCAAAAAAACCATCGATCATGGATATCCTAGATGCACCATTCACCCTTTGCAATATGTGTTCCATGTTAGGCAGTGGATAATTGTCTTTCTTTGAGCTCCTGTTCAGGTTCCTGAAATCAACACAGAGCCTGATTTCTCCACTTTTCTTTCTTACCGGGACCAAATTGGCCACCCATTCAGAATATCTCAAGGGGACAATGATTTGGGCATATAACAACTTCTTCACTTCTTTTTCCATGACAGGCAACAACATAGGGTTTATTTGTCTTAGCTTTTGCCTAAATGGTTTAGCCTCTTCCTTCAGTGGGATATTGTGTTCAATGACAGATGTGTCATATGTCTTGAGGTCTTCATAGGTCCATGCAAACACATCATCAAATTCTCTTAATAACTCGGTATATTCGGCCCTTTGTTCTTTGGTCAAACTGCTCGACAACTTGACAAACTTAGGCTCCTCCTGTGTGCCAATGTTGCACTCAGTTATGTCAGCATCTTCATCTGAAACCCTACCCTTTACTACCGCATCATTCCCATCTAGCAATCTTTCTAAAGGAACTAGTCCCCTCAGAATGTGATTGCTAGGCAGCTGAATAATCTGGTGATTAGCAATTTTATTTGAAAATACCTCAGGGCAGGAATAACCTTCAAGGTCCTGGTCCTGGTCAATGTGCAACTCAGAAAATTCATCGACAGCCTGCAAAAAATTCTTGATTTAAAGATCATCTTTGAATACCTTCCAGTGTCTGACATTGTCCGGTACAACTGGCCTATATTTTATCTCAACATCGTATTTTTTCTTAGGCGACAGAGGGATTCTGAACAGACTCATCGAAAGGCTAAGGAATCAGCCAAAGCATTTTTCTCCCTTGGAATAAAAGAGATGTTGAAAGATGAGAAGAAATTTTCGATTGAGTCCCACACCTCATTCATGTAGTTCCTGAGCCGAGGATGATTGGCTTGATAGACATTCCTGACTTGTTGGATTATCAATTCAGCATCTCCGAACACTACTATCTCCCTTATTCCCATTTCTTTTGCGGCCCTCATACCCAGAACAAGAGCTTCATACTCTGCCACATTGTTGGTGGTTTCAAATTCCAGCTTGTATGGCAGGGATATGGTCTCTTGAGAAGGTGACATGAAAACCACTCTGGGGCTAGCGCCTTCGTTAGAAGAAGCTTCGTCAAAAAACATCTTCCAAATGTAGGTATTTGGAGGAGGTGTCCCGTGATCAAACAGGGGTTGATTTTTTATTTGGAAAGGGGCTTCAGGAGCATCAGTGATCTGCAATAAACTAGACCCCAAATCAGTGTCCAGTGCAAAGATGGGATGATTGGTGGGGTTTTCTTCATCACTGACAATATAGGCTAGCTGGGCTTCTCTGTACAACCTCCTTTGTTCCCCTCCAAAGACCGAAATAGTAGCATATGTGAGATCCATCTGCAATGTTCCTCCAAGATTTTTAATCCAAGATCTTGACAGTAGCATGTCGAACTTGGGAGGAACGTCAGCCACTACAATGTCCATGACCACACTCTTCATTGGCAGCTGAAACAGAGAGACCGCCAAGTCTTTGATGACTCCAAGACATTGCACCCTCCTTGAATCAAAAGAGTACAAATCATGATAAGCCTTTGTCACTTCCAGTCCCAATTCTTCCATGACTATTTTGGGCATAAGGTTATGGGCAGCCCCTGAATCCATGAGGCAGTTGTGCAGCACTTTATCATGTATGTTCAGGGATGTGTAGAAAGGAGGGGATGAATCATCTCTATCTTCTACCATGGGACCTAGGATGACAACTGGATTTTCATCTTGAAGATTTATTGAATCTGTGGAAGGCTGGGGGGGTTCGGATTGTAGCAGCTTGGAGAGGGACCTTTTGAAATATTCATTCTTCACTAGTTCGGATAGGGGTATAGGAATTCTAATTTTCTGGATCTCATGCTCAAAACTAAAGGGGGAGAGAGACTTAGGAGCTTCCCTTACCTCGAAGACAGGTTCCTTGGCTGCTGGAGAAGCATTCTGAGCTTTCTTTCCTTTAGTAGTTGTGGCAACATCTTTAGCAGGCCTTTCTGCTATAAGGGGTTGATCCTGGCAGTCAAAAGTATCATATTTCTTCTTTGACCGGAGATGGTATCTGTTAGGGGCTTTGTTGGCCTTCTCTCCTTTACCCAACTCATTGATTTGGACGCTCATAAGGGATTCTTCATATGCATATTGAGTCAAATGGGGAAAAGGGGAGGTGTCTTCAATGCAGTGAATTTCAGGGTCAAGTTCTTCTACCTCCTCTCCTTCCTCATGAGAGACTATGCCATTTTGGAGAGGGGTTTGAATCCTCTGATCATCTCTGTCCCTGCTCCTTTGTTCCCTTGGGGAGGCCTGTGGCACATTGTTACCAAGCCTCCTGAAACCTTTGTTATCAGTATTCTGGGGACTCCTGTACACGGGCTTCCCCTCTAATTCCCACCTTTCCATCCTAGTCGAGAGATATTTCAACACTTTAGTTACCTCATCCATTTGGGGAGGAAGGGGAGAGGAATAGGATGAGGAGGTTTCAGCTCTCTTCCTGGGTATGTCTCTATAAGCCTTACCACTGAGTCAGTCGACAACCAATATATTAGACTCTACTTCTACGGCTGCATCATGTATGTGTGCCAGAGTGGTGGCTCTCCTTTCCCTCAACAGAAGGCAGAAATCGGGATCAAAAGCGCTAGCATAAGTGATCTTCGTAGAGGCTTTTGAGGGCTTAATCTCCGCGGGGATTTTATTGTACATTTTGTTAAATATTTTGGAGAAGTCAGAAACAGACTCTCCTTCCTTTCTCTTTAAAGATCCAAACTCTATCATGTAATACATGAAGTCCTTTTTGTCTCCCCACTGTCTCAAAAAGGAATTATCCAAAGCCTCAATCTTGTTAATAGATCCAAGAGGGAAGGCCATAAACCATTTTCTAGCCTCACCTTCAAAACTATGGACGAAAATCCTCATCCATACATCTGCATGCATGATAACATGATCGTCTGTAAAACTGTAGAAGGCTTCAAGGTGTTCTTCTGCAGTTATGTCCCCCTCACATGTAAACTTGGGCAGTTGCTTGAGGTAACAATCTGCTAGAAGGGAATTGAGAGGCTGAGGTAACACAAGGGGAGCATACCTAACGGCTATAATAGCCTCCATTCTGGTCATAGGGGGATTTTCTCCTGCCATAGGGATATTAGGTGGAGGAGAAATCAGAGGGGAAGGAGTTCGAAAAGGGGATACTGGGAATGAGCTTCCAGGAAACAATGGGGGATTTAGGGAGAAGGGTAACGGGCTTGAGTTAGCAGATGCTTCTCTCTGTGCAGAAGTGGCAATAGTAACAAGAGGAGGAGTGGTAAATATAGAAGTGGGGAAGTCTCATGTGGTCCTAGGTCCATGCCAAGGTAGAGCTTCAGGGGAAAGGGAAGTGACAAGGATTTCTCCCTCCAATCCCAGACCGGGAGGGGAAAACTCAGCAGGAACACTCCTGAAATTCAGGAAATGGGATACTTCAGAAAAAGGTCTGCTAGGAAAATGAAGAGAAGAAAATGGAGTTTCTACAGAAGGAGATGGCGGATTACCTGGTTTGACGGTGGAAATTTCTCCTTCAGAGGCCTTTCCTTTTCTGAAAATCACCTCCAGATCAACTACAGGTGTAACTAGAGGCAGTTGTGGATGGGACCATGTATGTCTGCCTCTGGAAGCCACAACTAAAACAATGAGTTCTCCCCAGTGGATTCATCACAATGGAGTCGCTAGGTGAACAGTAGCAATATTCAAAAGCTCTGATGCCTGATGCACCTTTAGAATCAGAGGCTCAATGTCGTTCAATCTCAGGGAAAATTTTCAACTTTGTCCCCTGCAACGGCACCAGAAATGTTGGCATTGGAAATCACTCCTGGATTGCAGCAGGAGCAGAGCCTAACACCCATCATTTTATGTCACGAATAATTTAATGGGGTGATTGAATCGATAGAGGCTCAAGAAGATATCGCTCTAACTCAGAAAACCGGGCTTGGTATCTAGAAAAATAAAGGAAGTCTTGATCTAAATTCAGTCAGTGAGTTGATAATAAAATGAGTATATGGAAGACTTAGCGAGATGAGTGAACAAGACTACTTTGGGCGTCAGGCCTTTCAGCATCTTGAGGAGGAAAAACTCAGAATACAAGATCCTCTTGGTTCAGAGTTTCGGGGAACTGAAAGGTGACTTGACTGGATCTTCCAATTCCAAATCATTCGCCATTGAGAAAACACAAGAACTTATTAGAAACGATACAACTATTACAGTGATCCAACATACATCTTTCTATAATAGTCGCAACTCGATTGGATCCTCCAATTCCGAGTTGTTCTAACACAGTGTACACAGAGAGATGGAAAAAGGCTGACATTCATAAGGCAAGAAGTCTCAAGTGTCAATACATAACCAGATAAACCAGTGCTTCATCAAAACTTTACAATCGGGAGCCTAGCTCAACCATCGATACCTTCAAAAATACAAAAACTGAGTACATATACTCAGAAAAATTCATCCAATAGAGGCGTTCTCGGACCTCCAAGGCGTGGCGTCCCTTCAGTCAAATTCAGATGGAAATCCTCCATCAGACGTCACCTTAGCTTTGCATGGCCTTTGCAGGGGAGGTGGTTGAAACATTAAAGTTCAACCTATCGTGTGTAGGTTCTTTGGTCAGACAAGAACATCAGATCGGCATGGGATTTTCAGATCAATCTGCACACCGGACGATCTTGGGCAGACCACCTGCCAGAACCTCCATGCCTCACATTTAATGAGTGAGTAAAGGTTTCAACTACCTCCATCCACCTTCATTCATTTTTAGCGAGGACCAAGATCAAGGTCGAGTTGAACTGGTCCCTGGAGAATGCGGTGATCCCTTCTGCAGCTAAACCCAACGCTTCGGCCCTTTGCGCAATTCTTTCTATCGCCCCCAAGTGACCACGAGCTGTGACCCTGTGCCTATCTCCAAAGGCGCTTTTGGCATTTCGTGTTTCGTGGATGGGAGGAGGCCGCTCCTTGTGCCTCAAAGCTACGAAGGGAAAAGTGGTGATAGAGATCGATTGTGTGCCACATGCCCCTCTTTGATGGACGGTCCTGATCATCTCAGCAAGACTGTGGGCCCGGTTCCTGGACACCTTTGGCACTTCGCGTCTCGCGGCTGGGAGGAGGTTGCTCCTCGTTCTTCAAAGTCATGATGCATGAAGAGGCGATAGAGCCTAATCGCGCACCACATGTCTCTCCTCGATCGAACGGCCTGGATCATTTTGGGGAGATCGCGGGCCCGACCTATGCTAAACATGGCGCAATTCCATCGGCCACAAATATCCACCGACTGATGATCTGTTCCATTGGTCGATCCTCGCCATTGAATACTGGAGTCGCTCGCCTGCTTGCATTTTCCACCTGAAATGGATTTTTCATGTGCTGCTTATTGTGCTCATGGCTGTGACCTTGGACTAGAATGCATTTGATGGGTTTTCAAACCCCATTTCTTCGCATTTTACATCAAGGGTTTGAAATCGGGGAAAAACACCCTGCTTGCAAGAATTGGTGCTAACACATGGCATATGTGTATAGATTATAGAGAGATCAACAAGATCATTATTAAATATATGTTTCTCATTCCCTTCATTGATGAATTGTTAGATAAACTACATGGAGAAATCTATTTCACAAAGTTGGATCTTCGTTCAAGGTATCATCATATTATAATGAAGGAAGAAGATATCCCAAAAACAACATTCCAAACTCATGAAGGCCATTATGAATTTTTGGTCATGCCTTTTGGCCTTACAAATGCACCTTCCACATTCCAAGGGTTGATGAATTCCATTTTAAATCCCTTCCTTCAAAAATTTGTGTTAGTATTTTTTGATGATATACTAATCTATAACAAGTCTTGGGAGGATCATGTGTGACATGTTGACAAGGTGCTACAACTACTAAAGGAGAAACAACTATATGATAAACCATCCAAATTTTTCTTTGGGCTGAAGGAGGTAGATTATTTGGGTCATATTGTATCTCATGAAGGTGTCAAGGTAGACCCTAACAAGATTAAGGCCATGATGGATTGGCCGATTCCAAAAACATTGAATAATCTTAGAGGATTTTTGGGTTTGACAGGTTATTACCACAAGTTTGTTCGAAACTATGGAAGAATAACAACACCTTTAACGACATTAACTAAGAAGGATGCATTTTCATGGAATCTAGAGGAAACTCAAGATTTTTAACAACTTAAAGAGGTGATATACAAAGCTCATGTCTTGACCACACTAGACTTCACAAAAACCTTTATTGTAGAATGTGATGCCTCAAGAAATGGCATTGGTGTTGTTCTAATGCAAGAAGGAAGGCCCCTTGCTTTTGAAAGTTGGCCACTCAAAGGAAAGGACTTACATAAATCCATTTATGAGAAGGAAACGATGGCCATACTACATGCATTGAAGAAATGTCACCCTTACCTAATAGGTAGGAACTTCAAGGTCAAAATAGATCATGATAGTCTTAAATACTTCTTGGAACAAAGACCATCTTTAGAAGAACAACAAAAATGGGTGACCAAGATATTGGGTTATGATTTTGAAATCATCTATAAAAAAAGGGAAGCAAAATGTTATGGCAGATGCACTCTCAAGAAAGGATGAAGATGTTGAGGCCTTTTTCTGTTCTATCTCGATCATCCAACCTGATTGGATAATAGAAGCAAGGGATGAATGGAAGAATGACGAAAACATGTGGACTCTCATTCAAAGGTTGGAGCAGGATTCCAGTGCATCAGATACATTTACATGGAAAAATGATTCACTATGGTACAAAGATCGCTTATATTTATGTAAGAACTCCCAACTCAAACAAAATATACTGTTGTAATTTCACACCTCTCCGGTAGGAGGGCACTCGGGATTTTTGAAAACCTACCATAGGGTCAAGAAGGAATTTTTTTGGGATGGCCTTAACACTGATGTTCAAAGGTTTGTGGTAGAATGCTTGGTTTACCAACAAAATAGGTGGAAACAATTAATACCCTAGGTCTTTTACAACCATTAGCCATCCAAATTCAGCGTTGGGAGGAGGTTTCCATGGATTTCATCACAGCGTTACCGAAGCCTGAAGGAAAGAGTGTCATCATGGTGATTGTTGATAGACTAACCAAGTATTCACACTTTTGTGAACTCTCTCTGATTCGGATTTAGGAGCGGAATGAACTGATTAACAGATTGAATACAATAAACATAGAGATATGAAGAATAACACAAATATCCAGTGAACAATATCTTCTATTGAATAATGAAATAGGTTGAAACTGTAAAACTGCATAATTGAAACACTTGCTCCAATGGTGGTAGCTATATCTGAGACAAGATGTGGTTGCTATGTGCATCCGTATGAGCAGAATGGATTACAATGAGGCTACAGAGGGATTTTTTATATTAATCATGAATGCCAAAACCCTAGACATCCAAAAACCTAACCCTAGAAGGTGAAACGCCAAAAGTAATGTGGGCCCTATGGATAAGTTGGTGTAAGTTGGTACCTCAACTTCCCAGGGTCGTAACTTTTGCATACAACCTCTGTTTTAGGCGCATGATAGCCCATTTGAAAGGTATTTCAGAGACTACACATTCTGTCATCAAAATATGACTCCGTCTATAGTTTAACTGTGGAGAGCCAAAAAAACAATGTTTAGGGCCCCAAAATGGCCCTGGAAGTACAACAAGATGTGTTGACATGAAAACATACAAAATAAATCATTTGGATTAGGAGAGAGGCCACCCGTATCCACCTGGAGGATGTGTGGCACTTCAGACATCCCCATAAATGTAGAACCCACAATTAAAAAGTAGTACAGAAGAACGTGTTGAACAAAAATGGACATGAGGAGCCAGTTGGAATAGGGTAGACACAAATATCCACCTGGATCAATCCTACCCCCATAGGAAGCAATGGTATCCATTGCGTTGAGTTCCCTCATCAGGTGAGGAAATTTGTTTTGGATTTGGCCCCGGGTTAGCCACTTTCCTTGGTGTAGGAGTTGTGTTGCCTTAACAACCCGATAAAGTTGGATCCTCTACTGGCGAGTGCCCTTGACCTGTGTGTCCACTATCTGATCATTGGATGCTTCTTCCATGTAGTAAGGGTCGAGCTCTGTTGTTTTCGATTGTTTTGCAATATTGGAGGTGTCCAATAATGGTGGAAAATATGGCCAAAGGAGATCCACATTGAATACTGCATGCAGGCCAAGGAAGGGTGGAGTGTTGAGGTCAAAATCATTTCTACCCATAGCCTTGGTGATTGCGTAAGGCCCATAACAAAGTGGGTGAAGATTTCGATGGGGCCCGAAGAGGTGCTCCTTCTGCAAATGTAACATACTTTGTCGCCAACATGAAACTGGTGTGGTACCCTGTGTTGATCATGGTGTTGCTTGTACTTAGCATTGGATTTTTGCAAAATATCCTGTACTTGTTGGCGGATGTGATGAATCTACTCAATGAATATGGTGGCTTTTTCAATCACATACTAATCAGGGTAAGAGTCTATTTGTGTGGTGGTAAGAGGAAGGGAAACATCAATGGGTCCCAAGGGTTGGAATCACAGACCCACCTGAAATGGGCTATTTTTGGTGGAACTATGGAGAGCCCTGTTGTAACTATGTTGGAAAAATGGGAGACTCTCGTCCCATTTATGCAGATGCTTATAATTGTACATGAGCAGTATGTGCACAATCATCCAATTGACAACCTTTGTTTGGCCATCGATTTGGGGGTGGAAATCAATGGATTTTTTGATCTTGATGTCCAACAAAGACCAGAGACTCGACCAAAATGTGTTGAGGAACCTATTGTCTCGATCGGAGATGATGTTCTATGGTATCCCAAAGTGGAACCACACTCGTTCGAATAATAGCTTGGCAGTATCTGTCATTGTGACATTCTTCTTACAGGCTATGAGGATGGCCATCTTCGAAAACTAATCAACGACCACAAACACGCAGTCATTTCCTTGCTTGGTGGATGGAAAGCCATACATGTAATCCATTGAGATGGATTCCCAAGGCTTCTCGGGAATAGGAAGAGGGGTGTATAAGCCTTGATTCTTGATGGCTAGGTTGGAAATGGCACAGGAAGTGAAAGATATGATATACTTGTTGACGTTTTGTCGAAGTTTTGGCCAATAAAAATGTGTATGAAGAATGGCCACAATTTTCTCTACGCCAAAATGTCTTTCCACCGGACTGTAGTGGGCTTCCCAAATCAGCTTTGCATGTTCGCTTGTAGGAACACATAGATGGCCCAGGTGGAATAAGAGTCTATCCTAAATGTGAAAATCAGTGACAGTTGCACCTGTACCCAAGAGTTGATAGGCGGTGGCGAAGTTTGGATATTACTGATAAAGTTGGGGCCACTCAGATGCTTCATGTCCACAGGAATGGAGCACAGTGGTGAGTGAACCCACAAGAGGTTAACTGAGGAAATCAGCGACACAATTGGAGATAATTGTCTTATACTTGATGTTGAGATAGAACTGTTGCAGGTAGGTGGACCACTTCTGATGGCGATTGTTCTGCAATTTCCCTTGTGTCTGTATGAACTGCAGATGCTTGTGATCAGTGTGTATGATCATCTCTTTCCCCAAAATGTAATGTTTCCATTGACAACCGTATTGTACAATGGAATAAATTTTCCTTGTCATAGGTGGGGTATTTCCAGACAGTATCAGAGAGTTTATCACTATGGTATGCCACTGGATGCCCATGTTGAGTGAGAATTGTGCCCACAACATAGTCAGATGCATCAGTCTCAATCTTGAATGGTTGTTGTAGATCGAGCAAGGAAAGTACTGGAGTTGAGCACAAGCGATGCTTCAGATCATCGAATGCCCATTGTTTCTCCTTCCCCCACACAAACTTGGCCCTACCACCTCCCTTAGTCACCTAGATGAAGGCCCATGCAATATGGGAGAATCCTAACATGAACCATCAGTAGAAGTTGGCAAGTCCCAAGAAGATTTGAAGCTCATTCAGTGTGGTCGGGGCTAGCCAGTCATGAATGAATTGGATCTTAGCTAGATCAACATGTACTCCATTCTCATCAACAATGTAGCCCAAGTATTGGACCTTGTTCATGCCAAAAGAGCATTTTTTCAAGTTGGCATAAATCTTGTGTTGTCGCAGAGTGCTCAGAACCTGTTGAATATGTCACATGTGCTCCTCCCACGTTCTGTTGAAGATGAGGATGTCATCCAAATATACTACCAAAAAGGAGTTGGTGAAGGGTCTTAGTACATCATTCATCAACCTCATGAAAGTGGCTGGTGCATTTCTTAAGCTAAAGGGCATGAATATCCATTCGTAGAGACCTTATTTAGACTTGAAGGTTGTCTTCCATACATTAGTTGGTTCGATGGGAACCTAGTGGTAGCCAGACTTTAGGTCAATATTGTTGAAGAAATTTTGCCCTTTGAGTTGGTCAAGAAGGTCATCAATCCTGGGAATGGGGTAGCGGTTCTTGACTGTGATTTTGTTTAAGGCTCTGTAATCAATGCAGAGTCACCAAGTCCCATCCTTCTTTTGCACCAGTACAATCGGGATTCTGCAAGGGGAGGAGATGATTTTGATGTGCCCCTTTTGAAGAATCTCTTGGATCTGACGCTTGATATTTTCATTTTCCATTAGCAAGCATCGATAAACTCGTCCATTAGGTAGAGGTGCGATGGAGGGTTATATCAATTGGATGCCTGAATTGGTAGTGTGTCGATACCCTTGTAGGTGAGGAGAATATGTCTCTGTATTCTTCCATGATCCCCTCCACTTTATTCTACTGCAAAGAGAGGCTTTGTGTAGAGGCCACGGATGTGGCAGCGACCTTCTGCTTACTGTGAGAATGGATCAAAAAGAAGATGAAATTCCTGGTCTGTGAAATGACCTTACTACATTTCTTAGCAGAGATTAAAGAAATAGCAGTAGGCGGCGCTACCTCTAGGATCCTGTACAATTGTCTACCCAAAGTAATAATAACACTGCGGGGTATAGACTCATACACAACATGACACTTCCATAAATATGGTTGTCCTAAAAGAACATCACAAACTTCAAGGGGATAAATATCACACAGTACCTCATCTTTGAAAGGCTTGATGTCATAGGGAAGATGACATTGTCAGCTGACACAGAGATCTCTTCCTTGGCGAAGCTAGTCGATGGGGTAGGGTTACGGGTGCGGTGTCGTTGGAAATTCTAGCCACTTGACAACCTCTGCTGAAATCAAGTTCTTCTAAATACCACTATCGAAAATGAAATGAAGAGGAGCCCCCTTTACCCACATCTGCGAGTGAAAGAGGCGTTCCCCTTCCTCTGGTTCTTATGGTTCGCTTGGCCAGAATTTGGTGGGAGCGATAGTGGCACTGGGTTCAACATCAATAATATTCTTCCCTCCTTCAAGATTTGACTCAGAATCATAATCGGCCTCTGACTATGAAGCCTTCAGCTCAACCATGAGGGACTGCTTGGAGCGGCATTCTTTGGTGTTGTGCCAAGGAGTTTTATGGTACTCACACCATTTTCCCATGTCCTTATTCGTATTCTCATTTCCCTTCCTATGTTGGGGATTGTATTAGTTGTCCTGAGAGTGGCCATCTCGACTTTGCCCCTTGCTGTGTGGTTTGGGGCTTCAGGAAAACATGCAAAACATGTTGGTTACTCAAGTATAAGAAAAGAATACAAGTGTTACAATCTGAGATTGAACAAAGTTATCGAAAGCATCAATGTAACAATTGATGAAACAGGTAGACCAGAATCAAAGGAAGAAGAAAATGAATCAATGGAACAACCTTTCGAAGAAGAAGAAAAAGATGAAAAAGAAGTAGAAGAGGAAGATGAAGAGAATCCGACAGAAACAGAAGAGCAAGTTTAGCAAGTGTCTCCAAAGACACCTAGCAGACGAGTACAGAAGAATCATCATTCAGATCAGATTATCAGAAACAAAGATGCAGGAGTTGAGACTAGAAGAAGAATTCGTTCATCAGAACAAACACACCTAGCACTCTTATCTACAATGGAACCAAACTGTTTTGAAGAAGCCAGCAAGGATGAAATTTGGAATAAGGCCATGGATGAAGAATTGGATCAAATAGAGAAAAATGACATTTGGGTATTGGTTCCAAGACCAAAGAATAAGAATGTGATCGACACAAAATGGGTTTTCAGAAATAAATTGAATGAATATGGATAGGTTACAAGGAACAAAGATAAATTGGTATGTAAATGATATGCACAGATTGAAGAAATCGACTTTGAAGAGACATTTGCCCCAGTTGTCAGAATGGAAGCAATCTATTTTCTTTTAGATTTTGCATGCTCCAAAAATATTAAAGTGTATCAGATGGACGTAAAATCATCTTTTCTTAATGGGGAACTTGAAGAAGAAGTCTACATTGAACAACCAAAAGGATTTCAGTTGACAGAGAACGCAGATTATGTGTGTAAATTAAAGAAGGCCTTGTATGGTCTAAAACAGGCTCCTAGAGCATGGTACTCTAGATTGGATAAGTATCTACAACAAGAAGGGTTCAGAAAAGGAAGTGCAGACAACAACCTCTACATCAAGGTAAGTCAAGGTAATATTTTATTAATCGAAGTTTATGTTGATGATATTATTTTTGGTAGTGAATCGTGATGATGACAGGTTAAGCCAGAAATTTGCAAAGGTTTATGCAGAATGAATTTAAAATGTTGTTACTTGGAGAACTATCCTTCTTTCTGGGACTTTAGATACGTCAAAGAAACCAAGGAATCTTTATTTCTCAAACCAAGTATATCAGAGAAATGCTAAAGAGGTTCGGAATGGAAGATTGCAAACTAGTTATCACTCCCATGCAAACCAGTTGCAATTTGAGCAAAGATGATGATTCAAAGTCTACATATCAGATGCAATACAGGTCAATGATTGGCATCCTACTATATGTGACAACATCCAGACCAGATGTAATGCAGGCAGTTGGATGGGTGGCACAATTTCAAGCAGCACCAAAGGAATCACATGTATTAGCAGTGAAGAGGATTTTCAGATATCTCAAAGGAACATAAGAGTTTGGATTATGTTATCCAAAAGGAAAGGATCTATCACTTATTTCCTACACAGATGTAGATTGAGAAGGTTGCATTGATGACTGATGAAGCACCAGCGGAGCAACGTTCTACTTGGGTGAGTGTTTAGTATCATGGCTAAAAATAAATAATCATCAGTATCTTTATCTACAACCTGTTGGAGCCGGAAGTCACTCTTGGATTGCTTGCAGGAGCAGAGCCCGACGCCCATCAGTTTAATGTCACGATTTGTTTATAAGGGATGATCCAATGGAGGTAAAGACTCGAGGAGATATCTCTCTAACTCAGAGACTAGTTCTGGTACATAAGCAGCAAAGGAGGTCTTGATCTAACTTCAGCCAGAGGGTTGATAAAAGGGTGAATAGGTGGAAGACTTGGTGAGAAGGGTGAACAAACGGCTTTGGGAAACAAGCTTACAGTTATTCGCAGAAGAAAGACTCTGAGTGCAAGATCAGCTTGGTTCAGAGTCTCAAGAAACTGAGGAGGACTTGACTGGATCTTCCAATTCCAAGTCACTCAGCGCTGGGAAAAACACAAGGACTGGCCAGAAACATCATAACTGCTACAGTGATCCTATCCAACATCATCCTATAACAGTTATAGCTCAACTGGATCATCCAATTTTGAGCGATTCTAACGCAGTGTAACAAAGATGTAAAAGAAACTGGCATTCATCAGGCAAGAAGTCTCAAGAGTTCATACATAACCAGAGTATAAGTGCTTCATTAAAGATTTACAACCGGGAGCTCAGCTCAACCATCGATAGATACAAAAATGGAGAAAATGCCTACATATACTTAGAACCAACAACAGCAGCGGAACCAAGACATTGCATTGAAATCTTTGTGTCTGCATGGCTTCTGACAGTCAACCTTTGAAGGGTCGTGCAACTTAAGTCAGATGCAATCTAATTCTTTGACAGTTCCAACGACGAATCGACGTGCCTTTAATTCATGGCCATGCTTTCCCATTATGGTGGAGGCGATATCTAACCACCACCAACTGCTTCAATAACTACTTCACTGAGATCGAGGATAACCCGACCAACTTGGCACTTCTGCAACGTGGAGGGACTCCCGCGATGCCACCTGGAATAGCTGAATGGTTTAAGGAATATGTGTGGAGGACAACACGGAAGGTGGGGGCACGGGAATGGAGTGATGGGGCCGGAATAGAGGGGGGGGCGTAGGGAAGTGATGAGGTGTAAGAGAAGTGGCGAGAGGGAGACATGTGGTGGAAGGCAATACGTGGAAGGAGTGGGACACATGGAAGGCAGTGGATGGATGGTGAAATGGGAAAGGGACCATGTGAACTTGAGAAGGTGAGAGTGACAGATGTTAGACGATGAGGAAAGGGTAAAAATGGAACGAGCCTCATCGCACGATCAGGAAGAGGACATATGGTCAGAGGGAGGATGGTCCATAAGCTGACATGACGGAAAGGGGGGCCACATTAGGCTAAATACAGTGCAACTGAGAAGGACGGGATTGTGCGAGAGCCATTGATCCAGGTGCTAAGATCTCAGCCGTTGGAAAGATGCGCCCCCGATTCTGGACCCCCCCCCCCTCCGCTTAAAGGTAGAAAGGCAGGGGGGGTCCAGAATTGTCTTCATCGCTGTTGATCCGGGCGCGTCGATCTGAACTGTCGTATAGGTGCGCCCTCGATTCCGGACCCCCCCCCCCCTCGCTTAAAGGTAGAAAGGCAAGGGGATCCAGAATTGCATGTGTGTCATTGATTTGGGCGCGCGGATGCACACCGTCCAGATCCATTCACTGCTTACCACGGGCACATTTACATTCTAACCCCCTTACAAGAAATATCGCTAACATTTGGCTCCATGGGGGATAGAGTCGTCCCTGTGATGCTCTAAGAACTCTTTTGCAGATTCAGTGCCTTTGCTGTTGGGCTATGGAGTCATTTATTAGTCCGAAAAACAAAAACAGAAACAATATTTACAAAACAAAACAAAAGAACCGACTGCGGCTCACAGAAAACACTTTTTTAAGAAATGCCCATTAACTGGGCAGCTAAAAACTTCTTTGCCTTCCAGATCCTGCAACCTATATGTGTTGTTTGCAAATACTTCAAGGATCCTGAAAGGCCCAAACCAGAGGGCATCAAATTTACTGTGTTTTCCCTTGCCCTGCCTGGGTGCGTCCCACTTGAGTACCAGGTCACCCTGCTTGAATTCTTCCTTTTTGCTCTTCCTGTCAAAATCCTGCTTGATCTTCTGCTGATGATAATAGGCTCTATCCATGACCTGCTCTCTGATCTGTTGTACTTCCACCATCTGGTGAATCCTTCTGATCACATGGTTTGGTTCTCCTTCAAGGTCCTGGAGGAGATTTTCCACCGGTAAGGCAAGCTGAGTTGGCAAAATGGCCTCTATTCCATAAACCAGTTGGAAGGGTGAGAGACCCAGGGATTTCTTTGTTGTCACCCAATCAGCCCAAAGGGAAAATTTGAGCTTTGAGTCCCAGGCCCTTTGATTGTCCTCCAGTAGCTTTTTTATGAGCTTGATTAGGCTTTTATTGGAGGACTCTGCCAATCCGTTTCCTTGAGGGTAGTATGGAGTGGAGTGAACCAATGAAATCCCAAATTGTTCACAAAATTTGACCAGAGGCTCAGACCTGAAGGGGGAGGCATTGTTAGTGACAATCCTGCTTGGGCAGCCAAATCTGGCTATGATGTCTTCCAAGAGGCTGATGATTACTTTGTGAGAAGTGATTCTGGTAGGGACAAATTCTATCCATTTGGTGAAGTAGTCGGTTGCAGTCAAAATCCATCTGTGTTGGCCACTTGAGGGGGGATGAATCTCTCCAATGAAGTCCAATCCCCACTGCTGAAAGGGTGCTGAGACTACCACAGGCTTTAATGGCAGGGATTTGAGTTGCTGCTTTCCTGAGAATTTTTGGCATTTAATACAAGCCCTGACTTCCCTGCAGACATCAGTAAACAAAGTAGGCCAGTAATACCTAGCCCGGAGGATTTTGTGTTCTGTGGTCTTCCAAAAATGATGACCCCCACAGAGACCGCTATGGAAGTTAAATATAACCTTCTGGGCCTACTGTGGGTCCAGACATCTCAGTAATACCCCGTGGGGGTCTTTCCAATACAAGGCTTGGTCAATGAGGCAATATCTAACCGCTTTGAGCTTTAAAGCTCTTGCCTTGATTTTTTCCATTCCATCAGGAGGCCTCAATTCTTGTAGAAAATACAAGATGTCCTTGTACCAGGGGCATGCTGCTAATGGTATGGTGGTCTGAGAATCCTTGCCGGATGACTTAGCTAGTTCGTTGATGAAGTTAATCCCTAGATCCTTGTAATTGGATTCAGCCAGCAACTTGGCCAAACCTTGCCCCTTTATCAACTTGGTGGGCTTAATCTCCAGGTCAAATTCCAGGATCTTGGCGATCCATTTACCCCTTCTTCCATCTATGTCAAGCTATATAAGAATGTCCTTCACATAGGTTGAAGGGACATATGCGATGATCTTTGAATGCAAGACATAGACTTTGAAAGATTTGAGAGCTTTCACCAAGGCATAGGCCTGCTTCTCCATGATCTTGTATCGAAGTTCTGCATCTCTCAGCGCCTTGCTAAAGAAATTAATAGGTTGTTCTTGCCCTTTATCATTTTTCTGCAACAAAATTGTCGCTACTGTATCATAGGAAGCAAAAGAAAAAATCAGAAAATCTTTGGAATAATCGGGACTGATTAGCATAGGTGCTTCAGTCAACACCTTCTTTATTTGGACAAAAGACTCTCTGGGTTCAGAAGTCCATTTTACTTCATGGCCCTTCCTGAGCATGGTCGTAATATGTTTCACCAACTCAGTAAAATTTGAAACGAACCTCCTCAGGAAATTAATCCTCCCCAAAAATGCCTGAACCTCTTTCTTAGATCTGGGAAGTGACAGGGCCTGAATTGCTTCTACCCTGTTAGGATTAATTTTCACCCCCTCTGCTGATACTATATGGCCTAATAATTTTCCCTCCTACATAGCAAACAGTGATTTCTTGGGGTTTAAAGATAGGCCATACCTCCGACACTTTAGGAAAACTCTTTTCAAGTGGCAGCAGTGCTCTTTATCAGTCTTAGAGAAGACTGTGATGTCATCCAGATATATCACCACGAACTTATTTTTTTCTCCGATGAAGGCTATGTCCATGGCTCGCTGAAATGTTGCTCCTGCATTCATCAACCCGAAAGGCATTTTGGCATACATGAATGTGCCCCATGGAGTGGTGAAGGCTGTTTTTTCCCTGTCCTCAGGCATGACTGATATCTGATTGTATCCAGAGAAACCATCAATCATGGATATTATAGAAGCACCGGTGACCTTCTGCAATATATGTTCCATATTGGGCAGGGGGTAATTGTCCTTTATGGAACTTCTATTCAGGTTCCTGAAATCAACGCAGAGTCTAATTTCCCCACTTTTCTTTCTCACCGGGACCAAATTGGCTACCCATTCAGAATATCTCAAGGGGACAATGATCTAGGCATCCAGTAGCTTCTTTACCTCTTTCTCCATGACAGGTAGCAACATGGGATTTATTTTCCTCAGCTTCTGCTTGAAAGGCTTAGCCTCCTCTTTCAGTGGGATCTTGTGCTCAATGACTGATGTGTCATACGTTTTGAGGTCTTCGTAGGTCCATGCAAACACATCAGCAAACTCCCTCAGCAACTTAGTATATTCGGATCTCTGCTCCTTAGTCAAACTCCTTGACAGCTTGACCAATTTAGGCTCCTCAGGTGTGCCTATGTTTCATCCATCTGTGTCATCATTATCACCTGAAAGCTTACCCTTCAATGCCACATCATTCCCATTGAACAATATTTCTAATGGGATTAGTCCTTTCAGAATGTGATTGCTCGGTAGCTGAATGATCTGGTGATCAGAAATTTTATTCACAAATTCCCCAGGGTGACGGTCATCTTCCTCATCAGGATTCTCATCTATGTGCATTGTGGAAAAGTCACCAATGGACTGGAGAAATTTCTCGATCTCCTGATCATCTTCAAACACCTTCCAGTGTTTGATATTGTTGGGTATAGAATGTCTATACTTTATTTCAACAACAGACCCGGCGGTGGGCAGCGTGGGAACTCCGAGCACACTAGCTATGAAAGCTAAGAAGTTGGCTGAAGCATTTTCCTCCCTTGGAATGTAGGAAATGTTAAAATCCAGGAAGAAATTATCAACCAGGTCCCATGCCTCATTCCTGTAATTCCTGAGCCGAGGATTCCTAGCCCGATAAACGTTTTTTACCTGCTGGACAATCAGTTCTGCGTCCCCAAACACAGCCATCTCCCTTATTTCCATCTGTTGCGCATCCCTTAATCCCAGAACCAGAGCTTCATACTTTGCCACATTGTTGGTGACTTCAAATTCCAACTTGTATGACAGAGATATGGTCTCTTGAGAGGGGGATATGAATACCACCCCATCACCTGCACCCATACTGGAGGAAGCTCCATCAAAGAACATCTTCCAAACAGAGGTGGTTGGAGGGGGTGTCTCCTGATTAAGAATGGGCTGCTTTCTGATCTGTAAAGGAGCCTCAGGGGTGTGGGTAAGCTGTAGTAAACTAGAGCCTAAATCAGTGTCCAAGGCATAGATGGGATGGTTGGTGGGGTTGCCTTCGTCACTAATTATATAGGCCAGATGGGCTTCTCTGTACAGTCTCCTATGTTCTCCTACAAAGACTGGAATGCTGGCATATGTGAGATCCATCTGCAAGGTTCCCCCCAGCCTCTTTATCCAATATCTTGACAACAGCATGCCAAACTTAGGGGGAACATCAGCTACCACAATATCCATGACCATACTCTTCATGGGCAGCTGAAACAATGAAACCACCAGGTCCTTAATGACTCCCAAACACTGAACCCTCCTGGAGTCGAAAGAATAGAGGTCATGATAGGCCCAGGTGAATTCCAGTCCTAATTCCTCCATGACAGTTTTGGGCATGAGGTTGTGGGAGGCCCCTGAATCCATAAGGAAATTATGCAACACTTTGTCATGTATGTTCAGGGATCTGTAGAAGGGAGGGGATGAATCATCTTTGTCTTCTACCATGGGACCTAGGACAACTGCAGGCCTTTCATCTTGGAGGTTTATGGAGTCTGTGAGAGGGTATGAGGCTTTGGACTTCAGCAGCTCAGAGAAGCTTTTTTTGAATTCCCCATGTTTAATTCACTCAGTGAGTGGCACAGGAATTCTGATCTTTTGAATCTCATGTTCGAAATTGAAAGAAGACATAGGCTTTGGGATTTCTCTAATTTCAGGAACATGATTATTGACAATGGGAGAGAGGGGTTGAGCCTTCTTACCTCTTTGAGTGTCTGCTACTTCATTAGTAGGTTTCTCTGTTCTAGCGGATTGCTCAGGAACATCAGGTGTTGCTATCCTTTTGTCGGACCTCAGGTTGTACCTGCCTCGACCGCCGCTAGCTTTGTCTCCCTTGCTCAATTCATTCAGCTGACCATCCATGAGAGACTCTTCATAAGCAGTCCGAGTGAGATGAGGAAAAGGAGGAGTGCCTTCTAAGCAGTGGATTTTAGGCTCAGGCTCATCTGTTTCCTCTTCTTATTTATCAACCACAAAATTGTTCTGAAAGGGAGCTTGAATTCTTTGGTCTTCTCTGTCTCTTCCTCTTTCTGTGCATAGTCGGGGGAGCAATATTATTTGGCCTTCTGAAACCCCCTTTATTTTCGGTGTTCTGGGGGCCCCTATACATTTTCTTCCTTTCCACCTTCAATCTCTCCACCTCTTCTTTAAGGAAGTTCATTACTTGGGCCAACTCATTTACTTGAGGGTGGGGCAGTGATGGGCCGGAAGTTGAGACTTCCGACTTTTCCTTTCTTCTGTCTGTGTCGGTCTGGTTTCTCAGCCTGTCAGCTGCCAATATGTTAGATTCCACTTCTATAGCTGCATCTTTCATCTGAGCTAGAGAGGTGGCTCTTATTTCTCTTAGTAAGAGACAAAAATCAGGGTCAAATGCGCCAGCATAGGAAATTTGAGCAGAGGCCTCTGAGGGTTTAATCTCTGCAGGAATCTTGTTATACATTTTATTGAATCTTTTGGAGAAGTCAGAGACAGACTCTCCATCTATTTTCTTCAGAGCCCCAAACTCTGTCATGTAATACATATAATCCTTCCTGTCTCCCCACTGTCTCAGGAAAACACTATCCAGAGCCTCAATTCCAGCAATA
>ML809450.1:82739-126156 GCA_009831015.1 Picea engelmannii | reverse complement strand
TTGTTTGAGAGCTCCAACTCTCTGGTTTCTCTAGCACCCACTAGAAGGAAGCACCAACTCCCTGAATATTCCAGCACCAACTGGATGGAAGCACCAACTTTCTGAATGTTCCAGCACCAACTGGATGGAAGCACCAACTTCCAATTACACAGGCTCCAACCTATATAACAGAGAACATTTGTTCTCCCTAGCACCACGATGCCTCCCTAGTTTCTCTGGCTACAACTAGATGGAAGCTACAACTTCCTATGTTCAAGATCCTATTTGAACCTCTGAGGACAACAGTCCTCCTGAGCACCTCCCAACCACCCTTTAATATTAAATAATGAATACACAGACAAGTTATGTAGATAAATCACTTCTTACCATTTTTTTTTCTATTCTGTAATTCTTCTCTTTCTCTGTCCACCCAGCAAGTTTCCTCTGCATCACATTGTTCCTTCATTCTTCTCTTCTTCTGCTTGCTCTATAGTTCTTCTCTGCATTTCATCAGTTTCTGGATCTCATCTGTAATGTCACACCACGCATCTCCTTCTTACTATTTCATTCTTTTTCCCTTCAGAACAGCCAACCCAACACAGTTTCTCTCAACTTCTTTTATACACTCTACCTTGACGGTTCCACTTCCCCTTCCAATGGGAAATCCAAGGACATCTGTCTTGGCAACTGAAACGCTAACCCATTTGTCATTATCAGTTCGTTTCTCTTAACGGGTTCATAACTGAAGCGTTAATGTATGAGGAAGAACAACAACCCTCCGATCAATACTTGATCCAACGGTTCAGATCTAATCGAGATTTCACTCATCGCGATTTCGGCATTTGCGATGTCAAAATTCACAAGTCCTCCGGACTCGCGATTCTCCGATTCCCGATGGCTCCTTTCATACGCTATCCCTCCTGAGCTTAGCTCCTGGTCAACGTGACCCTCACTTCGTGACCACAACCTTATGTCTCTCTATCGGGGTTTCGGCGTTCTTCATGTTCATTGTTCTTTTCACTTATAAATCCCGATACACAAAAATCCATATATCGGTCAAATCAACGATCCAGGTGCAATCTTGACTCAACGGCTATTATTGTGTCTGATATCGCATATCGCGATTTCTCAATTCATGTTGCAATCCTTACCATATCCCGATTCGTGAAACTCCAACATGGTCTAAAATCAACGGTCTAGATCATAGCCTGATCTGACGGCTCAGATTGTATCGTGATTTCGCATATCGCGAGATCGACACTCCTGAGGTCAAGTGACTTTGTCACTTCAAAGTTTCGATCCCCGATGCCGATGAAGGAAATCAATGGTCCAGATCTCATACTTATCCAACGACTGTGATTACATCGTGAAATCACATATCGCGATTTCAGAGTTCTTGATGTCAAGAGATTTTGGCATTACAAGGTCCCGATACCCGATACTCTGCTGACGTCACACATGGTTTGACACGTGTTAAATAATGCCACGTGTCACTCTGATTAATGAATTTCCTGTGCCTGAAGTGTTGAATCTGCCTGCCACCTGTTATTACCTGGTTGTGCCACGTGTCCCTAGCTGACGTGGATTGTTGTCATGAATTAGATTGACGGTCTAGATCACATGTTGATCTGACGGTTCAGATTTAGTCGGGATTTCGCATATCGCGAAATCGAGGTTTTCGTTGCATTATGTTCTTTGCATATTGAAATCCCGATCCCCGAAACTCCGATGAAGCCTCCTGTCTACAAGTGGATGGTCCCGATCTCTGCTTGATTTAACGGCTGCGATCAAATCCCGATTTCGGGGTTTTCGATGTCAAGTGAATTGGACATTTCAAAGTCCCGATCCCCGAATCTCCGATGACTTATCTCCCTCGCAACTTCTGCAGATCTGACGGTTGTCGACCTTTCGGGAAATTTGAATGGGATCCAACTGTCACTGGATCTCTGTCTTCCTTCTTCTCTGTAAACTCTTGTTGCGCGCGTTTTCTTCAATGTTGTTCCTCCTGAGATTTTACGTCCGAATCCCCAAAGGGTTTTATCCTTCTTATCCTTCCATCTCCATTGTTGCCATCAATGACAACAACCATCAACACGCATTTGTTGCTTGTTCAATATTTGCCAACAATGTTGATGATATTATTTTTGGAAGTATTGATGACAGGTTAAGCCATAAATTTGCGAAGGATATGCAGAATGAATTTGAAATTTCATTACTTGGAGAACTATCCTTCTTTCTGGGTCTTCAGATACGTCAAAGCAACCAAGGAATTTTTATTTCTCAAACTAAGTATATCAGAAAATGCTAAAGAGGTTCGGAATGGAAGACTGCAAACCAGTTATCACTCCTATGAAAACCAGTTGGAAGTTGAGCAAATATGATGATTCAAAGTCTACAGACCAGAGGAAATACAGGTCAATGATTGGTAGCTTACTATATGTGACAACATCTAGACCAAATTTAATCCAGGCAGTTGGACAGGTGGCGCGATTTCAAGAGGCACCAAATGAATCACATGTATTAGAAGTGAAGAGGATTTTCAGATATCTCAAAGGAACAGAAGAGTTTTGATTATGGTATCCAAAAGGAAAGGATCTATCACTTATTTCCTACACATATGTGGATTAGGCAGGTTTCATTGATGAGACGAAGCACCAGTGGAGAAACTTTCTACTTGGGTGAGTGTTTAGTATCATGGCTAAGCAAGAAACAATCATCAATATCCTTATCTACCGCTGAAGCAGAGTATATTGTAGCAGCAGCATGTTGTACACAGGTTCTATGGATGAAACCAACTCTGACAGATATACATGTTGAGTATGATGAGCCCATTCCAATCTATTGTGATAATACAAGCGCCATCAGTATCCCAAAGAACCTGGTGATGCACTCTGTTGACGTCAAAAGCCTAAGGAGTCTCCAACATCAACATTTTCAACCTCCCGCGGAACTAGGAGAGAAGAAGAGGGAATATCACCCTAGGCTTAAAGCCCCATATAAGAATGTACATTGAACTCTAAGATGATTTTACCCTAACCTATAGTCCAAGCGTGAATTCATTTGCCTTGTAATTTAACCTTTTAACAATATTTAATTTTTATGTGATTTCATGATTTCTATGTTATTTACAATTTTAACAACTTCTATGCGGAATTTATACATTTATAGTGACAAAATTAGATTTAATCAAGGAAATGCGCAAAAAAAAGAAAGGAAATGCTTTTGTTTTTATTTTAGCAAAAGGAAAAATAAATAAAGCAAAGTCAACTTAAAGCTAAGGAAGCTAATAAACTATGTTAGTTTGAAGAATATAGATAACATGATATAACCTTTTTTTATTTTCATTAGGAGTTAGGATGTGACTAAGACATAATAAAATAAAAATAGTAAAAGAACAAAAGGGTTTATATACATTAAAATAGTTAATGAGTAAAACATATTTACATATAAAACATTCATGAATTTGTTAATTTTACTTTTTAAAGCTAGGATGTAAGAATAATAAAAAAAACAAAGTTTATGTACACTAATTAAATAGTAAATAAACTTTATGAACATGAGTGTTCACAATATAAATACATTTAATTTGTCTTTTAAAGATTTTATCTAACGTTTTATTTTATTTTGAAATCAGAGTGTTAAATAAATAAAGATGAGGAGAAATGAGGATTTTAAATAAAAATTAGGAGATAGTGTCGAGTGAGAAAGAAATGATTTTCATTAAAAGAATTCTCATACAAATTCATAATCTTCAAAATCTGCAAGTCTCTGCGTAGACTAGGGCCAGGTATATGGTCTTTAGCCCCCCTAGACACAATGTACAATAGAAAGTCAAGCATGGAAAATAAAAATAAAGCTAAGCCAAGAAGGAATGGAGCCATGGTGGAAAATCGCAAGGAGAGAAACTGCATAGTAAAACCGATTAGCGCCGAATCAAATAGAGCCTTATTACAACAAACTAAACAAGTAAATATTTTTACCTTATGAAGGTCAACAAACTCGTCCTTGCTTATCCTCTTCATTTCTCCGCAAGACCCCATGTTGCCAACGATTTCGTGAATCTCTATTGAAGATGTAAGAAAAGAATGAAATGCACAGTCCTCACAGTACTCCTAGCATACTACTCTGAAATTTCTGCCAAAATTTCTCTCTCAAAAAATTATTTCTCTAATGATCTCTCCTTCAAAAAAAATTTGTCCTTCTAATAATTCTCTAGAATTATCTTCCACCTCTGGAAGGTTGTGCGCTTCTCCCTTTAAAGCATTGGGTGGATGGTTTCTTCAGTTATTAGTTTCCTAACTGAACTCCAACCGACCATAACACATCACTTAACGCAAAAACTAATTTATTTTTGTGCTCTCCTTAATAGTTTTATATTAATTTCCCATCGGTTGTTTTACATATGGTTAGATAAATATAATTAATTTTATGTAGATAATAGAATATAATTCTGATGGGTTTTTTTTTTAAACTGGCGAAGACACCCTGTAATGTTTAAATCACTTGTCAACCGTTTTACAGTAGATCGATCCCTTGTATGGCTATATCAAACGTTCGAAACTCAATTGCAAAACTCATGTGTTTCACGTGAATTGCACCTGTTAGTCTCTAATTTTGCTTTTGATTTAGTGAGAAACCCTAATCCTAAACCCTTCCTACCTGCACTTCATTATCTGCTTTCATTTGATTTTAATCATTATTTTCAGCTTGTTATGGTTTGCAATATAGTTCTTTGGATAATTTCTTTAAGTTTGGAGTTTTACAACATGGTTTTGAACGATGTGTCACTTCATATGCCTGTTTGAACTTTACAAGTTCAAATTATGCTAAGTCATTAATAGCGCTACTGGAATAACATTATTCCCATAGTGCAAATATAACCATGCCTTAATATGCGTCCGCCACCCAAATTTCGTTATGATTACATAGATTGTGGACTAAGAGTTTGCATGTGTCCCACGATGGCTCTCGAATCATTTTATGATTCAAATCATTACATGATTGAATTAATCTGTACCTGCAAAGGGCTCAATTCAAATCGTTCAATTCCCAAAAATCATTATCTAAACCTGCCACTTGTCATTCTGATTGTGTTGAATTATAAGCACAGGTATTTTTCTCATAAGAATTGTTATATGTTAACAGTTCAATTTTGTAAATTCAGAATCCGATTAGTGCCTATTGTAGCACCGTGTTTCATGGTGCCTAAGAGAAGCGGGAAAGTGGTCAGATTGGAACCTGAGGGCGTCGAGCTTCTTGAGGCACATCCGCAGATGCTGCAGAGATTTAGAGATTCTGGTTGGTTTGAATTCCTCACTACCTTCCAAGGTCATGACGAATAGGTCTCTTTGGTGTTTGCACAGAACTTCGATGGTTATGAAGTGGAGATCAGGAAATTGCTAATGCTGGTGAAAGAACAAACAATTTCCAAGGCTTGCAGGTTGGTGGTCGAAGGAGAACGATCGTGGAAGAAAGAGCATGTAGTTACATAATTCGTCAATAAGTTTTTGTTGCCAGACAAACAAAACCCGGATTGAAGAAAAGGAATCCCTCGCAATTGGATCAGACGGGAATGACACACTGCTCTGATCATTATCCACAGGTATATCACCTACGAAGGAAGATTCTCATTGATTTATATCTATCACATTAGGTTATTAATGCATCTAAATGGTGATTATCCTTTAAATTTTCCTTATTTTCTCTTCAAAATCCTGGAAAAAATGTCAAAAAGAGTGCAGTCACACTCCTCCAATGCAAAGAGTAGCCTATTTCATCAGGTTTTAATTAAGAATCTAGTCGTGTTTGCCCTAATAGAAATACAAAAACCTTGGATCTAGCTCATGCAATCCCTAAATACTGACCCACAGTCCAGCAAACAGAAGAAAGGAAAAAGGAAAAGGGATGTTACACAAGAGCCAAGCATTCCAGTTGATGAAACCCCTGTTAAATAAGAATTGCCTGCCTTCAGGGTAACGAGGACCAACAGAGGTAAGAGACCCAAATGGGAAACAGAAAATCAAATGCTTCCTGAGGTAGATTTAAAAATAGAAGAAGACTCTGATGAAGATTATAATGTTACACTCTCAACCAAGCATAAAGCACTAGCAACCAGTAAGAATAATGTTGCAGTTAAAAGAAAAAAGAAGAAATGTGTGTTTTTGCCTCAACACCCTAGGAGGAACTCTACAAGAGTCACCAACAAGTACAGGCTAAGGCCCAAAGCCATGTTCGATTCCTCAATCAAAAGAGAAGATTTCATAGTGATAGAAGACCATTCTGAAGATGCTAAAGCAGATATCAAACAAAACACAGGAAAGTCCCCATGTTATCAGACTAATCGGTAGGTGCGGACACTAACAGATCTCCCTAGATCCACCTGGATCTAGAACAAAACATGACATGACATGACTCTTTCCCTAAGTTACGACCATTGAATTAGCTAGTAAGGAGGAACAAGTAACATACCTTTGTATCGCTTCCTTAAGTCTTTGTTGCTCTCACTTCTCTCCGGTGCTCTCGTGAGGTTAAGACCAAGACAACACAAACCAACGAAAGTGAAGATAGCAAAATGTATTCAATCATCAACTTATGCATATGATCAAGGAATTACACAATAAAGTAAGAGTGACTTTATGGGAAAAGGACATGCCATTGTATCATATTAATTGAAAGTAGAAGATACAACCTGATCACCTTGATGTCGCAAGATTCCTTTCGGTGACTCTTGGTTCCAACACACACACTTGCTCTATCCTTGCATGAAGAAGATCCAATTCCTCTTGATAGACCTACTAGAGTCTCCAAGCTTATGTTCAAGTAGTGTTATTCACACAATTCCTTTACCAATTCTTCAATTAATCTTTCTTAACCTTTTCCATGAGAGTCCTTTAAATATATAGGAGAGGGTGAGATGATTACATGGATGAGAATGATCCCACCAAATCAGGGAAGCCAGTAAAATGACAACCATACGAATGGAAACCTATTTTCT
Source organism: Picea engelmannii (assembly GCA_009831015.1). Lineage (NCBI taxonomy): Eukaryota > Viridiplantae > Streptophyta > Pinopsida > Pinales > Pinaceae > Picea > Picea engelmannii. The sequence continues at coordinate 119,183 of ML809450.1, read as the reverse complement.
AGAAGACTCCCTTCTATAACCCTCGAGACTTCTTCTCTTTTCCAAGTTCAAAAACAATTTCTCACCCTATGTATAGAGCAACTTGCGAGAAGTTCGCACCCTAGATGAAGGTGGCCTGCGAGAATGGGCCATTCTCGCACCCTAGGCCATATGTAGCCTGTGAACTCACTTTGAAAATATGTTTTCTGGAAGGAGATAAATGCCACATTTCTCAGGAGAATGTTCTTGTTGGGAACCTGAGTACACCATTGTTAATACATCACCAAGATGACCAAAATCATGTGTAACAGAATTCCCCCCAAAGTATGAGGTCGGAATCAGTGACAGCCGAAATACTTTGTAAACTATGTGTGTGTGTCGGAAACCAGGAGCGCACCTAATCGGAAACCTGCAAACAACCAAGCATCTGCAGAATATCATACTAGTTCTGAGGTAGGTATTCCCATACTCAAATCATGGACAGATGACATTATAGACATAGGTCATGGCCACCAATCATACACCGTGGATCCATGTTGTCAAAATATCGCATAGCCACCAAGAATACATTGTGGATCCATGCAAGAAGAGTCAAATTAAGACGACATAGCCACGATACATACAAAGTGGATCTATGTGTCAGCAAATTATACATATTCCATCGCAACCTGGATCAAAGAGATGAGATCCAGGGTCTTCAATCCCGTCACCTGAAAGTACGAATCTAACCATGTGATTACATGTACTGAAGTTGAACATGGTAGAAACCACTTGATTACCGGTCATTGATGAAACCGTTAACAAGTGCGAGGGAAATCACCATTAATGTCAATGACTCCCAAGGTACACTAGTACAATCCACCGAATGTGAATAAATGAGTTGAGGTCAAACATTCGACGAAATCTCCCGATTAGGGGTCCATGATGAAAACCCACTATCGAAAGCGAGGAAACCTGCCATTAAGGCATGCAAGTTCCAAGGTACCAAATAATTTCTAAGTCTTGTTTCCGGATAATGAACTGGAGTTGACGGAACAAAACTCGTCAAAAGAGGTCCTTGATGTATCCCCCATCAATGACATGAAATGAGTAACATATTTTGAAGGCAGAATAGAGTATGATGTAAGTTGAACTGGACACAGGGAAGGCTGACACGAAGAGAATGGACAACTGTAGATGGCCGACTCAATTTCGGATGAATTTCTCTTGAACATATGAAGGACACGGCCAATGATTTGGCATCACTGACTAAGAGATGACTCAGGATATGACCTTGTAGAAAATCGAATGAGAGACAAATGGATTTCTCAAACCGGCTTCAGATAATGAATAAGGGGGTGTCATGTTCAAGAGCGACACTTACTGCCAATAATATGAATACAAAAACACATCCCTTTCCCAAATTTTCCCCCACCATTTCTAGCGAGTACCTCTTTATTTTTACGCAAGCTTGAGGAGGATAACATATTCTTGTTGATGTAAGCTCATCCTTCGGATTATGTTTAACGAACCCTAGGAAGGAGTGGTTCGGTCCCATTATGGGTCTTTCGATGCTTGTTTAACGAGTCCAAAGATAGAAAACTCGAAGGTTTTTCATGATTATAGAGTCTGGAAAAACACTCAAAAGAGAACTCTCTCAGTTCCTTTTTCGTAAAATAGTCTGATGAGATCAAAAAAGAGATAAATTATCGCCCAATAGATGCTTTCTTCAAATACTTTAACGAGCGTGAAAATAGCAAGGTCGCTCGACAATATTTTCATGTTTAGAGAGTCTGAAAAGAGCTTAAAGAGAACTCCAGGGGGTTCCTTTTTCGTATAACCGTTTTGAGCCTGAAAAAGTGATAAAAGTGTGCTCAATTATGTTCTCATGTATTTTCGAGTGTGAGAACGAACAAAGACTGAGCTCGAGGTTTTGTGCAAAAAATCATAAAAAAACAACTTAAACATGAGATGAAAAAGAGAAAAAAATTGTATCCCTGTGTATAGACGTCGAAGTCGTTATGTCTGCAAAAAGTTGCACTCATAGGGGTATTAGGCATTAGGTTTAATAAATAAAACAATTATAAAAACCAACAAAAATGGTAAAAGTAAATATAAGTGGGTAAAAGTTCTTTTTACCATAGTCATTGTAACTTTGCCAAGATTTTAGCCCTTGAATTTCGGCACTCGATTGCGGAAGGTACGAACAAACATTTGGCGAACCGTCTCCAGCAGTGAGGTAAGCTCCTTGTCTTCTATCTTTTCATGGTTCAATTTTTAATTTTCATTGGTAAATTTCAAGTTTTTGAGCTTGTTTTAGGGCTCAAAATTGCGGTCAGGCATTCTCGCAGGCTAGCCACACGGGACCTGCGAGAATGCATGATTCTTGTAGGTGGACCCAAAGGAACCTGCGAGAACCTCGCACTGTGCCAAAGGGGCACCTGCGAGAACTACAAAGTGAAAAATTTCTTTAATGTTTGCTACATGAAAAATGTACCAAGTCTTGAAGAGAGTTGTTGAACTTTTTCTTATGTGTCTTATGCAGGCATTTGGTTGTCACCATGGTTCTGGAATGGCGTGAAAGAGAGCATGAAGAAGATGATGCTATTGTCGGGAATAACCCGAGCACCATTGCTGTTTTTCGAGACTGTGGTCTCCTGAAATTCTTTTGGATCCCGGGTATGAGGGCCCAAGTCAGGTTGTTGGAGTACCTCATTCATATGTGGGATGTGGACCAACAAGTATTCCACGTAGGGGTCCACACATTTTCCTTGGATATCAAGGACGTTTATTTCTTGACAGGACTATCATGGTGTGGGCACCATGCTAGCTTGACTGGTATCCAAGGTGGTGGAATGCCTATGAGTGAATACTGTCATTTGTACTGTGTTCCAGAGGCAGAAAGAAGCAAAGGAAAAGTGGCCATTTGGGGAGTGCAGGATTTGACCCTTCGCACTATTTTGTTCACCATTGCTCGTATGGCTAGGAGCGATACTCCACACATGGCTCTCCAGAGATACTTTCAGTATGCCATAGAGTGTACTGAGCCTCGGGTTTTTAATTGGTCAAACGCAGTGCTTCGTAGTGTGAAGAGGCAGTTGACCAAATGCAGGAGAGGTGACCTAAAGCAATTCGGGTACGGGTCATTGTTGGTGTCCTTATTTCTTGAGAGAGTTCCCTTGTTGAGGTTGCAGGTTGAGTGGGGTTTACCGGCTCCAGAGGATCCGAGAATGTTGAGGTGGTGTAACCTCATGGCCCGGCATGTAGCTGGACCAATCATCAAATATAATGATTCCTTCTTTGAATGGTTGCGACCACAGATGTTGATGGTTGATGAATATGCCTATGTCGGGTTGGACTTCTGAGGGGATCCGGACTTGGCCCTGCCCAAGGGCGCTTAGTGGGGGGATCTCGGTAAGAAGTACACATTTTTTACTTTTTAAATGTTTTTGTGAATTTTATCATATGAAAATGTTTTTATGTTTGTCCAAGGTCTAATTACAAAAATTCTTTTTGATGACATAGACGTGGGGCCTTATCGACCTCCGGGTACTTCTCCTATTCAATAATGAGGAGAGGTGGATCTAGTGCCATGATGGGATGTTGAAGATTATGAGGCAGTGGAACAAAACTTAGAGGGTTTGACTGCAGACATTCCAGACATGCCTCTTGGAGAGGTCCCACGACGTTATCTGCGTCATACCGTGGGGGTGTCAGAGTCTGTTGGTTGACTACTTCGTAGGGTTTCCTAGGCAGTCGTGTGTTACCATGAATGTCATCCATGACGTCACTTTGTAGAAGCTATGAGCTTCAGATTTTGAAATTTTGGTCCTTCGACAGAACGTTTTTGTAAAAAACTTTTTGATCGTTATATATACATATGGCTTCTACTGGTTTATCTTGTGTTGTGTGATACTTGTGATGTGATTGATTTATAAATGACCCAAATGTCTGTCTAATACATAGTTAGCTAATGCATCAGTTAATGTATTTAGACATCTAGGAATATGTTGATACTCAATATAATCAAAATAATATTCCAAGAGGCGAATTCGTAAATATACTCGTAACAAAGTAGGACTTCGAATAGCATAGAAATTACTTAACTATAGTACTATGAGCTGTGAATTGAGTCACACAACCAAGCGATGGATACCGAGCGAGATAGCATCAATCAACAATTTGATAACGACACTATACTCTGCAATATTGTTGGTCGCACAGCCGAGGCACACACCTCATAGAGTGATAAGTTCGTTTGTAAGGGCATAGATTGCCCACGCAGCAGAAGCAAGGTTCTGAGTACTATGGCTAGCGCCATCAGCAAAGCTAATGTGGGGTAGTGAAGACTCCGACATCTGAAAATCAAACACAACGTCACATAAGGGTAGAGACCAGATAATGAAAAAGCATACTACAGTAACACACAAGAAGTATGATACAATAAAATACAAGTACTTGTGCACAGGTGATCTTATGCGTAGTACTTCTTTAAGTACAACCCATTTATGGGTTCACTCAAAGGGATACCGTTGTAGTCTAATAACTCGTAAGCTCCTTTCTCCAAAACTTGTCTAACGATATAAGGACCTCGCCACATGGCTTCGAATTTTCCATCCCCTAGCATATCTCGATCTTGTTCGTAGAGGAGAACCAGATCTCCTTCAGAGAAAACGCGAGGCTTGACATGTTTGTCATATTGGGCCTTCACATGTTTCTTCTGGGATTCTATGAATAGGGTAGTATCGCGTCGAGTTTCGTCTAATCGCATGAGATACAATAGACGTTCTTCCTTGGCAGAAGTGTTTGGTAGGAGTTCGACAACTAGTTTTAAGGAGGGTATCTCACATTCAATCGGAAGGATGGCTTCCAGACCATAGACTAACCGGAAAGGTGTAAACCCAGTAGAAGACTTAACGGATGTCCGGTAAGCCCACAATGTTGAAAACAACATTGTGTGCCAACTTGTTTTGTGAATCCCTATCATTCGTCGAAGCATGGTTATGAGAACTTTATTAATCGCTTCGACTTGGTCGTTGGCTTGTGGGTAATAGGGCGTTGAGTTTTCATGGTGAAGACCCAACTTTTCAGTGAGTTCGGACATCATGAAGTTTCTAAAGTGGCTACCATGATCGGTGATGATAGCCTGAGGAACACCAAAACGAGCTATGATGTGATTGAAAATGAATAATGCTATGGTCTTTCCAGTATTGTCAAATGTCGACATCGCCTCGGCCCATTTCGTAAAATAATCTACAGCTACAATAATGTATCTATGCCCCCTGGACGAGTGGGGGTGACATGTCATGAAATCGATGCCCCATTTCACAAAGGGACCAACAGAGACCACAGGGTGAATTGGAGCGGGATGTGACCGTATCTTATGATTATAGGTCTGGCAAGCATGGCATTTTTGGACGGCGATGATGCAATCGTTAAATAAAGAAGGCCAAAAATACCCTCCTCATAAGATCTTCTGGGCAGCAGCATACTAGGACATATGATGCAGTCGAATGTGAGGCAGCGTCGAAAAATTGAGTCAATCCCACGACAATAAAGAATATCCCTGAGGATAATATATTGACGGCCTTGGTAGCATATTTTATGCTAGTCAGTGTTGGACAAATTGGGCCAGAAAGTCTGGGTTTGGATATATATGATGATATCGTTGTACCAAAGATCATCAAAACTAGTTAGGAAAAGGGATTCATCAGGTAACGAATCGGCTGCTACATTTTCCATTTCGGAGTAGGGAAAGTCGCATATCAACTCAGAAAACACTAAGTACTTCTTGGACTTAGCTCGTTTGAATTCCAAGTCAAACTCCTGGAGTATCACGATCCATTTGGAGTATTTTCCCCCTAGCAATTGACGTGTGAGAATGTGTTGCATAGGGTTGCAGTTAGAAATTACCGTAGTCTTGTGAGAGAGGATATAGTGTCGGAAACGTTGAATTGCTTGGACGGCTGCCAAGGCCAGTTTTTCGACATGTAAATACTTGGTTTCAGTAGGCATTAGACTGCGACTCAAGTAATAGATAACATATTCGTCATGAGAATCATCCTCTTGGATGAGAACCATAGCGATGGTGTGATCTGAGGCTGCGAGGTAGAGGAAATAATCGCGACTGTAATCGGGGTGGAAGAGAAGCGAAGCACATGTTAGGGACAGTTTCAAAGCTTCGAAGGCTTTGTTTGCGATGGTATCCCATACAAACTTAGACCCCTTTTTGAGTAGTCGCGTAAATCCAAGAGTTATCTTGGCATAGTTTGGGATGAAACAATGAAGAAAGTTTTCTTTCCCTTGCAAAATTTGTAACTGGCGAAGTGTAGAAGGAGGAGGGAGATTGAGAATTTCCTCGATCTTTAAAGGATCTACCCTGATCCCTTGATGTGAGACAATAAAGCCTAGAAGTCGGCCAGATTCTACGTAGAAAACGCATTTGTGAGGATTCCAGCGTATATGGTAAAACCGACAGCAGAGGAAAATGGCTCGGAGGTGAATTGGATGATTGACCCGGCGCATGGAATGAGCGGGTAAGTCATCAAGATATGGTTGCACGATGTGCTTGATATTATGGAAGGAATAAGACATAGCACGCTGAAAAATTGCGCCAGCGTTCTTGAGACCGAAAGGAAGTTTCCGATAGGCGAAAGTTCCCTAAGGAAAAATAAAAGCAGTCTTGTGTTGATCCTCGAGAACAATATTGATTTGATTATATCTAGAGAAACCATCCAGCAGAGAGAATATTTCGCTTCTGGTGCAATCATCGACAATCTGATCGATGAAGGGGGTAGGAAAGTTGTCTTTAGGACAAGCTTTGTTAATATCCCTATAATCAATGCATACGCGGATTGTGCCTTGTTTCTTGTCGATCGGGACAAGATTGGAAACCCAGACAGTGAGGGCCACCGGGTAAATAAAGATGGCTTTGAGAAGTTTCTTGACTTCAAGTTTGATAGCAGTCTCTTTACGTGGGTGAACTGGATGAAGGTGTTGTCGGATAGGTTTAGCATATGGGTATGTCTTGATCTCATGTATCACAATGTCGGGGTCGATACTCAGCATTTCTTCATAGCTCCAGGGGAAGACGTCATGAAATTCTTTGAAAAGTGACTTGTAGGTGACAATTTCATCAGGGAAATACGAAGCTCCGATATGCACATTTTCAACAATTCCAGGTTTGATGGATATGTCGAGGGGAATAGTGGGTGAGATATTGCTTAAGTTCCCTTTGGAAAACACATCGTGTGTGGACTCAAGAACGGTTGAAATGACGACAACGGTTGACGGAGTCGAGATCTGTTGGTAGCTCTCGATGGTGTGTTGTTCCAAGAAGAGGATGGAACGATGATGTCCATCGATCCAAGGGGTGTCTTCCATGACAGACATAATCATCTTGTCCATGGGAAAAATGATGTGGAAAGGATCTGGAGATAACTCACCAAGAGCGGGGGTATAAGGGGTTGTCGATTGAATGACCTGATAGGAAGATTTGACCGGACTCAAAGGAATTATGTCGTCATAATGAAGATGATCGCCAAGGTCAGGTGCCATCTATGGGTTGTGAGACTCAGGGGTTCTATGAATTGAGGTGGAGATCATGTTGATTGAAGTGACAGATGAGTGTGGAACATCAGGTGGTGGAATTTGGAAGGTACACATTAACGAAGAGTCTTTGAAAAGACCTACACCGACGTTCTTGTAACCCGGTGGGGTTTTAGCGATGAACGGTATGTTGCCAGTATGCGTATCCGAGTTAAAGAAGGCTAATTGGTCTATGGTGATTACCTTTCCTTGATGTGGGAAATGTACAACACGAAAAAGTGTCGACACAACTACACACATGGAATCAATCCAGCTATGTCCAAGAAAAAGATTGTAATCGAGAGGAGCGTCAAAGACTTCCACTTCGACTTGGACCATTTTTCCTTCTAGAATGATTGGCAACGAAGGAAGGACATCGTAAGGCTTAAAACCGGAGCCATTGAAGGATTTGAGTGTTTTATGGGATTCAGTCAAAGAGGGAGAGTCGATGGATTTCCAACAGGTAATAGACATGACACACATCGAGGCACCCTTGTCGATAACGGTTCTACAAATGTTTTTGTCAGAGACAATCACTTGGATTTGGAATGCGAGTGAGGGTGTAACCTTGGAATGTTATCTTCCAAGTCAAAAATTATTAAATTCGTATCTGTCAGGTCGATTCCACCGATATCTTTCAACAGTGCCTTTCGTTGTGTGGGACAACTTTGAAGGACTTTGAGGGCTGACATCGCGGAAGGTGCTTGGGCGAGATCTTCAACAATGTTGTAGTTCTGGGCAGCACAAGCATGAGAATTGAAAGCCAATTTTTGAACGACGCCCTTTGGAGGGGGGTGAAGAACTATGTCAAGGCTCGGTCGTTCGAAATGAAGAGGATTGTTGGTAGGTGGAGTTGTGGGAGATGGTTGGACCAATGAAGGAGGTATATCATCAACCTTCTCTTTAGAGGGAGAAAAATATTTGGCTCGAGTGGTAAGTGCGATGTCATTCTTCTTTGAATCGCCAGTACACATTAATACATAGGATGTAGTGGAAGGGGAAGGTTGGTCATGAATGACCAATTGGGCTTGTTGTTGAGAGGGGAAGGGTTGGGACAAAATGGTCGAAGTGGGTGGTTTCGAGGCCCCTTGAAGGAACTTAGTAACCTCGGTGCGTCATGGACAATCCTTCGTGTAGTGATCATCACCACAGATAAGACAAGGGTATCGGGGTTTGCGCTTATCCCTATTGTCAATAGGTGGATTTTTGGTTTTCTTTGCTTGCGAAGTTTTTTTTTCCTCCTTATTCTTACCCTTTCCCTTTCTGGATTTTTTTTTATCGGCTGGGGTAGATTGAACCTCATTTACCTCAGAAGTCTTGCCGGTGGGAGGGGTAGGAGATGGAGCATTTTGAACATTAGAAGAAGCAGGTTTGGGGTTGTTGCTCGAGGTGGAATGTGGTTGGGCATGGAAAGTGCCAATCACACCATCGACTACATGAGAAGTATTTGGAGTAGTTGAAGTGGCGGAAGTGGAAGGACGAGGTGCATCAGGGAGTAAGTCATAAAGAGTACCCATTTGTGAGTAAACAAGGTCAAGGTATTGAGCACGACTTATGGCCTGTTCTTCCGTGACAACTCCACCCATGGTGATGTCACGACTGATGTCGTTCACAAATGATTTTGTGAACCACTCTACTAGCAACTGATCGGGAAGTTCGAGTTTGATGAGACGTCGTCTCCGTCGCCACTCATGAATGTGATCGGATATATGAGTGGCTTTGTTTTGTTTGAAAGAACTCAAAATCTCAGTCCCCGTTTCATAACGGATCGGTAACTGGTAGTGGGTGAGGAAATCCATAGCTAGGGTGTTGAAGTCAGTGAAGAAACCTTGTGGTAATTCTATATACCACTTCGCGAAAGAACCTATGAGAGTTCTTTGAAAAAGACGTAAATGAATAGAGTCATCCATCAAGGAGTTGGATGAGCACCAGAGGTGAAAAGTCATCACGTGATTGTTTGGGTCCTCTCCCGCTTTTCCATCAAATTTAGGGATGTCAGATGGTAACTTAGCTGGTATAGCGGGTTATTGGGGAGAATGAAAGATTGGATCATTTAAAATCCTCGAAAGATCCAGGAGGTCCAAAGTGACCAAGAAGGGTAATTGTCTATTCACATGCGGCTACTGGTGGCTTTGGGGAGGGAGTCTTATCGGCAAACCAGTGGGACCATAAGCAGTCTGCATATAATGTGAAGACCCAAGCAGATTCGGTGTTTGTTGTGGAGGAAAGTAGCTCATGGGATTATATCCTTGAACAGGGACGTGAGTTTGAGCATTCGAGCCCCAAATAGGATTGGACGTACCTGGATATGGTTGGCCTATACCAGGGGGTATAATGGATGTCGTTGGAAGATGTTGCCCCCCAATCAATTGAGGATTATGTTGTATCAGATGGTTCCAATACTGGGCCAAGGATGGAGGTATGTTTTGTCCATAGGGTGGGGTCGGTGGGGGTTGTCCTCCAATCGGGGGTTGAGTTCCAATTGGGGGTTGTGTTCCAATTGGAATTTGTGTTCTCCCTACAAGGGGGGGTTGAGTCAAAGGTCCTCCGAAAGGGGGTTGAGGAAGTGTCATAATGAAGCCGGGAAGAGAGTGTCCAGAAGAAGAGGGACCACCAGGAGTTTTGTACGAGGTTTTCATAAGAGTGGGAATAGAAGCATTCAATGCACGGTATCTAGGTGGAAGTGTCGGGGTGACACTAGGTGAGAGCGTTGTGCCAATGGGGGCTTGACTAGCCTCTATAATCCCGGTGTGAATACTCGTAGTATCTGTCTAATGGACCATTTCTAAAGGGAGGGTCAAGATTTGGTCATCTTGTGGAGCTTCTATACCTGGAAAATAATAAGCAGTAGTAAAAGGTACTGCATTTGGGTTAGAGGTTTCGAGGAATGCAAGTGAGACGGTGATTTCAACACTTTCTCCTGAGCCAAAGAGATCCCGTCTAAAAAATCTAGTAGACCAAAAAGGATCTTGGCCCTCGGGTCCTGGAAAAGGTCCAATTGGTGATCCAGAAGACAAAACAACTAAGTCTCTGAAATAATTCACTCGCATAATACGTCTCTTAGAATCGGGGTGAAGTCGAAAGTCCTCTCGAGAATTGGTAATTCAGAACCATTCTAGAGAGTCAGTTCTTTCCACTTGTGGAGTGGTGACGTCTTGGACTTCACTCTATTGAGGAGATCCCTTTGGTGAGCTTGTAGGCAGGGGTTGAGAACCTTCCAGATTTTCTGGAGGTAAGCCCTGCATTCTACATGAACAACGTGGAGGGTCTATTGTGAACGAGTTACAAACTTACGAAGAAAATCCTGTGGTCAACTTGGGTAAACAAACAGCATGCACTAGTAAACAAAATCTAGGAAACAATACCAAGCAAACAAGACCTTCTAATTCCGAAGTCACTAGTTGGTGATGAAATCCAATGTCGCAACAATGAGACAAGAAGGGGCTGGGCTAGGTTGGAAAAGTTACGTTGACGACCTGCTTAACGGACTTACACCCTAGTGCAAGCTCCCACACATAATCATGGGTATACCCTCCAAGGAGCCCGAGTAAGTTTGGCCAACATCGATTCCAGGTACCATGAAGACTTGCCCCTTCACATTCACCTTGTGTAAGATCCTAAGAAGATAGGCCACTAAGGTTACCACTGACAACAATAAATCCTGGGGGGGCAATCGATAGTCCGATCCACATACAAGGGCAAGGTATCTAGCCCAAAATCATCTCGAGAGGCTTCCACTCATCATTGTGGGTATACCTCCAAGTGACCCCCGTAATACGTGCAATCTCTACACTGATATCAACGAAGCAGGGTGAGTAACTCTGTCAATATCAATGCGACCTCGGGTTTGACCCTTGTGTGAGAAGGGCTTCCCGGGACAAAATGTTGTAAATGGAATTTGACACTCCTTAACACAAGATGTTATTGTGTGTTTTGTTCTTTGGAGAGTGTATCTCTTTTCATATTCCAAATCTCTAGCCTAGCTAATTGTTGGTGTAATAGAGTCCTAGAAAAGAGTTACTAGTTAAATTTTAAAATTGCGCAATATTATTAAGGGTTGTTGTTACTTAAAGGAAACGGAGATGAAACCGATGTTGTGTGAGACTCTGACCCAACAATGCAAAGATAGGAATGAAAGATATCAATTTCCATTCGATGAATCCTATGTACAGGAGGAAAAGAGAAGTTTTCCGGAACAATCTTGAACTACGATATGCAATCTTCTTTAAAATGCAATCTTCAACGGATCACGTAACAATGACAATTCTCTATTTGTTCTATTTCAACAATTGATTTCCGATATTTTCAAAATGAAAATTCTTTCAAAAATAAAAATGTTTTTTACTTTTCAAAAAGAACCACCATGGTGGTGAAACTAAGGAAAACCAATAACTAACGAATAAGAAATAAACAAAACCCAAACCGATCTTTCAATGAAGACAAAAATGACAAGTAGACAAGACTAGTCTTTTCAATTGCATGAGAACAATGATTTTCCAAATAATGATCAAGTGAGAAAGATAAACAATCCCAACTTTCAAACCGATCACCGGCTCCGAACCAAACAAGTACTCTGATTCCAGGATCAGAGATTATATCCTTGCTAAGAAAAGTCAAGAGATGAGAGTTGAGAAAAAGATGGACAAGAAGAGCCTTTGATTTATGAAGACTGATTGTGCACAAAATCCGAAGTCAAGAAACAATCAACTAGTGGTCCAAAAAGTTCTTTTCAGCCACCTATACAGATCTGGGCATCTGAGCATACCAAAACCTTAAATCCAAAAAAAATTAAAAATGGGTTCGCAGGCTATCAGTAATGTATAGTGCGAGAATGGAGAATTATCGTAGGCTGGTTACAAGCAGGGTGCGAGAACCTTGCACTGGACTAAAAGGTAGGGTGCGAACTCAAGGGGTTCTCGTAGGCCACTAAGGGGTTCAGTGCGAGAAGGCCTAAAACTAGGCAAAATTTTGGAAAAAGAAGAAAAATTTGAAGGGACTTCTGGACCCAGGGAGTCTGTCAGAGTTTCCTGAAGACTCAGAGATTGATAGAAATGAAGAAATGTAAGGCAAGAGTAAATGGCCAAGGAAAAACACCAAAAACCACTAAAAAATGGGTTGTTTCCCTAGTGGAGTCGCCAATTTTGTTATCGGACTAATCGGTAAGTGTGGACACTAACAGATCTCCCTAGATCCACCTGGATCTAGAACAAAACATGATAGGACATGACTCTTTCCCTAAGTTACGACCATTGAATTAGCTAGTAAGGAGGAACAAGTGACATACCTTTGTATCACTTCCTTAAGTCTCTGTTGCTCCCGCTTCGCTCTAGTGCTCTCGTGAGGTCAAGACCAAGACAACACAAACCAACCAAAGTGAAGATAGCAAAATGTATTCAATCGTCAACTTATGCATATGATCAAGGAATTACACAATAAAGTAAGAGTGACTTTATGGGAAAAGGACATGCCATTGTATCATATTAATTGAAAGTAGAAGATACAACTTGATCGCCTTGATGTCGCAAGCTTCCTTTCGGTGACTCTTAGTTCCAACACACACACTTTCTCTGTCCTTGCATGAAGAAGATCCAATTCCTTTTGATAGACCTACTAGAGTCTCCAAGCTTTTGTTCAAGCAGGGTTCTTCACACAATTCCTTTACCAATTCTTCAATTAATCTTGCTTAACCTTTTCCATGAGAGTCCTTTCAATATATAGGAGAGGGTGAAATGGTTACATGGATGCGAATGATCCTACCAAATCAGGGAAGCCAGTAAAATGACAACCATACGAATGCCAACCTATTTTCTAGAAGATTCCCTTCTAGAACCCTCGAGACTTCTTCTCTTTTCCAAGTTCAAAAACAAGTTCGCACCCTATGTATAGAGAAACCTGCGAGAAGTTCGCACCCTGTATGAAGGTGGCCTGCGAGAATGGGCCATTCTCGCACCCTAGGCCATATGTAGCCTACGAACTCACTTTGAAAATATGTTTTCTGGAAGGAGATAAATGCCACTTTTCTCAGGAGAAAGTTCTTGTTGGGAACCTTAGTACACCATTGTTAATACATCACCAAGATGACCAAAATCATGTGTAACACCCCAGTACATAAAGAACCATCAAAATAAGGTAAGCAAATTGTTCCATTCTCTACAGGACCTGTAACAAGAGCTGCTACCAAATTATCAAGAGCTAAAGCATCTGCCAAAGGTATAACTAGAGTTCCTGAAACTAAAGAAAGTAATCTTGTAGATTCAGACCATATATCAGACATGCCTAAAGCCATGGAATCATCTAGTTCAGATGAAGAGCACAACTCAGGATTGGTTTCTAAGTACCAAATTAAGATGAAAGAACCTCAGGTTGCCATAGATTTGGATGAGCTTGCACTTGTTGAAGAGTTCCCTGAGTTCAGGGTTAAAGTCAGAACTGATAAAGAAAAGATCAGAGAGCTCCAGAAAACAGTGGAATAGTTGAATAAAGAGAAGGCTCATGTAGAGCAATGGATTTCTAAGCAGCAAGAAAAGATGAACACAATAGAAAGAAGAAAAAACAGAAATCAAATAAAGGAAATACTTTGTTTTTCCTGTTTTAGTCCTTATATTCAAAAGAAGTTTCTGAAAATATGGAGATGAATTTGTTAAAACCAAAAGAGATTTTTGTTGGAAACATGCCCCTTCACAAAACCCTCTCTTGGTTTTTACACAACTATCACATTTTAATAGATTCAGATATATCTTTGAGGCCTAATTTTCTAATAAAGCTATAGGAAATACTCTGTTTTTTTTACTTTGTTTAGTCTTTTTCTTCAAGAGAGGTTGCAGAACAACTGAAGAGGAATTTGTTGAAACCAAAAGAGGTTTTTGTTTGAAACATTCCCTTAAAAAAAACCTCTCTAGGTTTTTACACAACTATCACATTTTAAGAGATTCAGATATATATTTGAGGCCTAATTTTTTGATAAAGCTACAGGAAATACTCTGTTTTTTTTACCTATTTTAGTCTTTTATTTCAAGAGAGGTTGCAGAACAGCTGGAGAGGAATTTGTTGAAACAAAAAGATGTTTTTGTTTTAAACATTCCCCTTCACAAAAATGTCTCTGCGTTTTTACACATCAATGACATTTTAAGAGATTCGAATTGATCCCTGAGACCTATTTTCTGCGATTTCATAATAAATAATTTCATGTTTTAGTCAGTAATTTTGGGAGAAGTTGTAGAACCGATGGTGATGAATTTTTGGAAACCAAAAGAGGTTTTTGTTGGGAACAAGTCCCTTCACAAAAACCTCTCTTAGTTTTTACACAGCTATCACCGTTTGAGAGATACAAAGATATTGTTGGACACTATTTTTCAGTAATTTGCCATATTTATTTTCCTGAAAAATCTCATGGACAACAGTTGACAAGCCACCTCCTCAATTCGAATTGGAGATCAGATTGGATATTCTCCTTGATTATTTGAAACAATAAACTAAATATAGATGAGGATTTTTTCAAATCCATTTATTTTGGATCTTGATAATTATGTATTGTTTCTATATAAACTCTGTAGAAGGAGAAGTTATGGTCGAAATATTGGAGATCCAGAAGACTTGTTTTGTGAAACTCCTTGTAAAGGCATTTATGTTCTATTTGACACTTAATAGAAAAGGCATATGGATGGTTAGACACTCTTTTATACTTTGTTTTTCTTTCTTCATGCTTGAATTCATTATTCATACTGCAATGCATTTGTTTCTTGATTGTTAATTAATACAGTAAAAAATTTACTATGGGAATTAATTTCAAGTTTCGATTTCAAACTGATGTTCTTGTTTCCTTATGATATTTTGAGACAAGGAATTATGTGAAGTTGACAAATTGAAGGCTTCATCCTCTCTTTTTATTATTGGTTTAATCCATCTATGTGCCTACCTTTTACTCAGTCAATGGGATATACTATGTTCCGATCTTGATTTTCATGTTATGTTATAACCTTGAGCCAATTTTTAAACCACCTTATTCAAAACCAAACTATAAAAACCTCCTAAACACTTTGCAATAAACCGATGATGCCCTAGCTTTCCCTCTCACAGTTAAGTGCAACTTTAGGGACTAACATCTTTTGGCGTCATTGCCTGGGACAGAGACACAAAGTATTTATCCCTAGGAGAACGACAACGATCAATTCTAGCTCTTGATGGTGAACATGAGTTGGATACTTTTTTTGACTGTATCATTCACCTGGCGACTCCACTGTCTAAAGATCAATAGGCGACTCCACTAGGGATCCATTTATGGAAGCCATTTTGGATCAAAGGTTTGCCTTTTGTGATTTCTCAAATGTAGTTGGTTTTTCAAACCCAATGCTTAGTAGAGGTGAATGGGAAGGTACTCTTCCTACATTTAAAGGCGAATATTGGGAGGTTTCGGCTGAGCATGTACTGTATTTTCATGATTTTGTTCACGAACACCAGATTGTGCATCAGAATGTCTAGATCAAACTTTTCAGATACTCATTGAAGGAAGAAGCCCTTGATTGGTACAGATCTCTTCCAGCTTCAAGTATTAACTCGTTGGCAAGTTTTCATAATGCTTTCAATATATTTTGTAAAGAAATTTTTTATGTTGAAAGTCTTTTTGAAATTGTTGTGATGTATTTGAGAAGCATATTCAGCAGAAAGAAAAAATTTCTCCTGATGGTAAGGATGAAAATTATGTTGTTGAGGAAAATCATCAAGATTCAATTGATGACAGGGATAAAGATTACATAGTTGTAGACGCATTTGATCTTATCTCTGATACACATGTTTTTTATTTGAATGAAAAAGTTCTTGTTTATGATGAGTATAAGGAACAAGTATTTACTCAGCATATTGTTGTTGATACATTTGCTAAACATAACAGTATTGATGAAGGTTATCAGCAGCCTGTTATATTTATGGTGGAAGAGGTTGAGCAACAAATTTATGAAAACAACCTGCACATTAGTCATGAACAGTTGGAACCAGTATATGGCAGTATCAAGCAACAAGCAGAGGTAACCATTTTTAGTTATCAATCTACTTCTTTCTATGATCCAGTAGCCATTTATATGGAGTTATATTTCTCAGAAGATTTCATCCTTGCAAAATTTTGTATCAAAGAAGATGATTATTGTAAATATGTGTTGCAAGTTAAAATTTTGCTACAAGTCATGAGGTCTTCTCTGAAATTTATTTGCATACAAGAAGTTTTTTTCAGTCAGCTGGATGTTATCATGGCTTCATTGGAAGAATGATTTAACATGATTAAGACAATTTTTACTGGTTAGAAGTAGGGCAGGAAATAAGATCTCTTCTTGAGAATTTTTTTTTGCAGTTTGCATAGTGTAACCAGATTTGCAGCGAGTTTGTTTTCAACATTTTGTTAAAGTTTGATAAGTTTCAGGAGTTTGAGGCTAGAGTTGAAATGATATTGACTGAATCCATAACCCAATGGACTAGGCACAACACAGAAGAATGTGAATGTTTGCAGAGACAAAAGTTTGTAGGTTGCGTTGCATGGATGCACAGAGGAAAAGGCACAGTGGTATGCTTGTTCTTGATGCCTCACAAGGAGAGCATCATCCCCTAGAAGGAGCCAGTGTTAATCTCTAATTTTGATTTTGATTTAGTGAGAAACCCTAATCCTAAACCCTTCCTAGCTGCACTTCATTATCTGCTTTCATTTGATTTTAATCATTGTTTTCAGCTTGTTATGGTTTGCATTTTAGTTCTTTGGATAATTTATTTAAGTTTGGAGTTTTAAGACATGGTTTTGAATGATGTGTCACTTCATATGTCTGTTTGAACTTTACAAATTCAAATTATGCTAAGTCATTAATAGTGCTACTGGAATAACATTATTCTCGTAGCGCAAATATAATCATGCCTTAATATGCGCCTGCCACCCAGATTTCGTTATGATTACACAGATCATGGACTAAGAATTCGCATGTGTCCCACAGTGGCTCTCGAATCATTTTATGATTCAAACCGTTACATGATCGAATTGCTATGTACCTGCAAAGGACTCATTTCAAATCGTTCAATTCCCAAAGATCATTATCTAAACCTGCCACTTGTCATTCTAATTATGTTGAATTATAAGCGCAAGTATTTTTCTCAGAAGAACTGTTATATGTTAACAATTGAAGTTTGTAAATTTAGAATCTGATCAGTGCTTATTGTAGCATCGTGTTTCATGGCACCTAAGAGAAGTGGGCAAGTGGTCATATTGGAACTTGAGGGTGCCGAGCTTCTTGAGGCATATTCGCAGATGGAGATAAGATTTAGAGATGTTGGTTGGTTTGAATTCCTCACTACCTTCCAAGGTCACGATGAATAGGTCTCTTTGGCGTTTGCACAGAAATTCAATGGTTACAAAGTGGAGATCGGGAAATTGTTAATGATGGTGACAGAAAAAAAAATTGCCAAGGCTTGTAGGTTGGTGGTCGGAGGAGAACGATGGTGGAAGAAAGAGCATGTAGTTACAGAATTCGTCAATCAGTTTTTGCTACTAGACAAACAAAACCTGGATTGGAGAAAAGGAATCCCTCGCAGTTGGATCAGACAGGAATGACACACTGCTCTGATCGTTATCCATAGGTATATCACCTGCAAAGGTATATTCTCATTGATTTATATCTATCACATTAGGTTATTAATGCATCTAAATGGTGATTATCCTTTAAATTTTCCTTATTTTCTCCTCAAAAGCCTGGAAAAAATGTCAAAAAGAGTGTAGTCACACTCCTCCAATGCAAAGAGTAGCATGTTTAATCAGGTTTTAATTAAGACTCTAGTCATGTCTGCCCTAAGAGAAATACAAAAACCCTGGAGCTGGCTCATGCAATGCCTAAATCCTGGCCCACGGTCCAGCAAACAGATGAAAGGAAAAATAAAAAGGGATGTTACACAAGAGCCAAGCATTCCAGTTGATGAAACCCCTGTTAAAGAAGAATTGTCTGCCATCAAGGTAACGAGGACCAACAGAGGTAAGAGACCCAAATGGGAAACAGAAAACGAAATGCTTCCTGAGGCAGATTTAAAAACAGAAGAAGACTCTAATGAAGATTATAATGTTACACTCTCAGCCAAGCATAAAGCACCAACAACTAGTAAGAAGAATGTTGCAGTTAAAAGAAAAAAGAAGAAATGTGTGTCTGTGCCTCAAGACCCTAGGAGGAACTCTACAAGAGTCACCAACAAGTACAGGATAAGGCCCAAAGCCATGTTTGATTCCTCAATCAAAAGAGAAGATGTCATAGTGATAGAAGACCATTCTAAAGATGCTAAAGAAGATATCAAACAAAAGACGGAAAAGTCCCCAGTACATGAAGAACAAGAAAAATAAGGTAAGCAAATTGTTCCATTCTCTACAGGACCTGTAACAAGAGCTACTACCAAATTATCAAGAGCTAAAGCATCTGCCAAAGATATAACTAGGGTTCCTGAAACTAAAGAAAGTAATCTTGTAGATTCAGACCATATATCAGACATGCATGAAGCCATGGAATCAGCTAGTTTAGATGAAGAGAATAGCTCAGGATTGGTTTCTAAGTACCAAATTAAGATGAAAGAACCTCAGGTTGCCATAGATTTGGATGAGCCTGCACTTGTTGAAGAGTTCCCCGAGTTCAAGGTTAAAGTCAGAACTGATAAAGAAAAGATCAGGGAGCTCCAGAAGACAATGGAACAGTTGAATAAAGAGAATTCTCATGTAGAACAATGGAGTGCTAAGCAGCAAGAAAATATGAACACACCAGAAAGAAGAAAAAACAGAAATCAAATACAGGAAATACTTTGTTTTTCCTATTTTAGTCCTTATATTCAAAAGAAGTTTCTGAAACTATGGAGATGAATTTGTTAAAACCAAAAGAGGTTTTTGTTGGAAACATTCCCCTTCAAAACAACCTCTCTTGGGTTTTACACAGATATCACATTTTAAGAGATTCAGATATATATTTGAGGCCTAATTTTCTGATAAAGCTACAAGACATACGCTGTTTTTTTTACCTATTTTAGTCTTTTTCTTCAAGAGAGGTTGCAGAATAGATGGAGAGGAATTTGTTGAAAAAAAAAGAGGTTTTTTTTGGAAACATTTCCTTCACAAAAACCTCTCTGGGGTTTTACACATCTATCACATTTTAAGAGATTCAAATATATCTTTGAGGCCTAATTTTCTGATAAAGCTACAGAAAATACTCTGTTTTTTTACCTGCTTTAGTATTTTTCTTCAAGAGAGCTTGAAGAATAGTTGGAGAGGAATTTGTTGAAACCAAAAGAGGTTTTTGTTTGAAACGTTCCCCTTTACAAAAACCTCTCTGTAGTTTTACACAACAATCACATTGTAAGAGATTCGAATTGATCTCTGAAGCCTATTTTCCTGCGATTTCATAATAAATAATTTCATGTTTTAGTCAGTAATTTTGGGAGAGGTTGCAGAACAACTGGTGATGAATGTTTGGAAACCAAAAGAGGTTTTTGTTGGGAAAGCGTCCCTTCACAAAACCCTCTCTCGGTTTTTACACAGCTATCACCGTTTGAGATATATGAAGAGATTGTTGGACCCTATTTTTCAGGAATTTGCCAGATTTATTTTCCTGAAAAATCTCATGAACAACAGTTGACAAGCCACCTCATCAATTCGAATTGAAGATCAGATTGGATATTCTCCTTGATTATTTGAAACAAGAAACTAAATATATATGAGGATTTTTTCAGATCCATTTCTTTTGGATCTTGATAATTATGTATTGTTTCTATATAAACTCTGTAGAAGGAGAGGTTATGGTCGAAAAATTGGAGATCCAGAAGACTTGTTTTGTGAAACTCCTTGTAAAGGCATTTATGTTCTATTTGACACTTAATAGAAAAGTCATATGGATGGTTAGACACTCTTTTCTACTCTGTTTTTCTTTCTTCATGCTTGAATTCATTATTCAGACTGCAATGCATTTGTTTCTTGATTGTTAATTAATACAGTAAAAACTTTACTGTGGGAATTAATTTCAAGTTTTGATTTCTAATTGATGTTCTTGTTTCCTTATGATATTTTGAGACAAGGAATTATGTGAAGTTGAAAAATTGAAGGCTTCGTCCTCTCTTTTTCTTATTGGTTTAATCCATCTATGTGCCTACCTTTTACTCAGTCAATGGGATTTACTATGTTCTGATCTTGACTTTCATGTTATGTTATAACCTTGAGCCAGTTTTTCAACAACCTTATTCAAAACCAAATTATAAAAACCTCCTAAACACTTTGCAATAAACCGATGATGCCCTAGCTTTCCCTCTCACAGTCACGTGCAACTTTAGGGACTAACATCTTTTGGCGCCATTGCCAGGGACGGAGACACGAAGTATTTATCCCTGGGAGAATGACAACGATCAATTCTAGCTCTTGATGGTGAACATGAGTTGGATACTTTTTCTGACTGTATCATTCACCTGGCGACTCCACTGTCTAAATATCAATAGGCGACTCCACTGGGGATCCATGTATGGAATTCATTTTGGCTCAAAGGTTTTCCTTTTGTGATTTCTCAAATGTAGTTGGTTTTCCAAACCCAATGCTTAGCAGAGGTGAATGGGAATGTACTCTTCCTACATTTAAAGGCCAAGATTGGGAGGTTCCAACTGAGCATCTACTGGATTTTCATGTGTTTGTTCATGAATGCCAGATTGTGCATGAGGATGTCCAAATCAAACTTTTCAGATACTCATTGAAGGGAGAAGCCCTTGATTGGTACAGATCTCTTCCAGCTTCAAGTATTAACTCGTTGGCAAGTTTTCATAATGCTTTCAATATATTTTGTAAAGAAAAATTTCCTRCTGAAAGTCTTTTTGAAATTGTTGTGATGTATTTGAGAAGCATATTCAGCAGAAAGAAAAWTTTTCTCCTGAKGGTAAGGATGAAAATTATGTTGTTGAGGAAAATCATCAAGATTCAATTGATGACAGGGATAAAGATTGCATAGTTGTAGACGCATTTGATCTTATCTCTGATACACATGTCTTTTATTTGAATGAAAAAGTTCTTGTTTATGATGAGTATAAGGAACAAGTATTTCTTCAGCATATTGTTGTTGATAAATTTGATAAACATAACAGTGTTGATGAAGGTTATCAACARCCTGTTATATTTATGGTGATAGAAGTTGAGCAACAAATTTATGAAAACAGCCTGCACATTAGTCATGAACAGTTGGAACCAGTATATGGCAGTATCAAGCAGCAAGCAGAGGTAACCATTTTTAGTTATCAATCTACTTCTTTCTATGATCCGGTAGCCATTTATATGGAGTTATGTTTCTCAGAAGATTTCAGCCTTGCAAAATTTCTAATCAAAGAAGATGATTATTGTAAATATGTGTTGCAAGTTAAAATTTTGCTACAAGTCATGAGGTCTTCTCTGAAATTTATTTGCATACAAGAAGTTTTTTCAGTCAGCTGGATGTTATCATGGCTTCATTGGAAGCGTGRTTTAACATGATTAAGACCATTTTTACTGGTTATAAGTAGGGCAGGCAATAAGCTCTCTTCTTGARCATTTGTTTTTGTATTTTGCATAGTGTAACCAGATTTGCAGCGAGTTTGTTTTCAGCATTTTGTTAAAGTTTGATAAGTTGCAGGAGTTTGGGTCCAGAGTTGAAATGATATTGACTGACTCCATAACCCAATGGACTAGGCACAACATAGAAGAATGTGAATGTTTGCAGAGACAAAAGTTTGCAGGTTGCGTTGCATGGATGCATAGAGGAAAAGGCACAGTGGTCTGATTGTTCTTGATGCCTCACGAGGAGAGAATCATCCCCAGAAGGAGCCAGTGTTAGTATCTAATTTTTCTTTTGATTTAGTGAGAAACCCTAATCCTAAACCCTTCCTACCTACACTTCATTATCTGCTTTCATTTGATTTTAATCATTGTTTTCAGCTTGTTATGGTTTGCATTTTAGTTCTTTGGATAATTTCTTTAAGTTTGGAGTTTTAAGACATGGTTTTGAATGATGTGTCACTTCATATGCCTGTTTGAACTTTATAAATTCAAATTATGCTAAGTCATTAATAGCGCTACTGGAATAACATTATTCCCATTGTGAAAATATAATCATGCCTTAATATGCGCCTGCCACCCAGATTTCGTTATGATTACATAGATCGTGGACTAAGAGTTCGCATGTGTCCCACGATGGCTCCCGAATCATTTTATGATTCAAATCGTTACATGATCAAATTTCTCTGTACTTGTAAAGGACTCATTTCAAATCGTTCAATTCCCAAAGATCATTATCTAAACCTGCCACTTGTCATTCTGATTGTGCTAAATTATAAGCGCAGGTATTTTTCTCAGAAGAATTGTTATATGTTAATAGTTGAAGTTTGTAAATTCAGAATCCGATCAGTGCCTGTTGTAGCATCGTGTTTCATGGTGCCTAAGAGAAGCGAACAAGTGGTCAGATTGGAACCTGAGGGCGCTGAGCTTCTTAAGGTATATCCGCAGATGGCACAGAGATTTAGAGATGTTGGTTGGTTTGAATTCCTCACTACCTTCCAAGGTCATGATGAACAGGTCTCTTTGGTGTTTTCATAAAACTTCGATGGTTACAAAGTGGAGATCGGGAAATTGCTAATGTTGGTGATAGAACAAACAATTGCCAAGGCTTGCAGGTTGGTGGTCGGAGGAGAACGATGGTGGAAGAAAGAGCATGTAGTTACATCATTCGTCAATCAGTTTTTGCTACCAGACAAACAAAACCTGAATTGGAGAAAAGGAATCCCTTACAGTTGGATCAGACTGGAATGACACACTGCTCTGATCGTTATCCATAGTTATATCACCTGCGAAGGCAGATTCTCATTGATTTATATCTATCACATTAGGTTATTAATGCATCTAAATGGTGATTATTCTTTAAATTTGCCTTATTTTCTCCTCAAAAGCCTAGCAAAAATGTCAAAATGAGTGCAGTCACACTGCAATGCAAATAGTAGACTGTTTCATCATGTTTTAATTAAGACTCTAGTCGTGTCTGCCCTAAGAGAAATACAAAAACCCTGGAGCTGGCTCATGCAAACCCTAAATCCTGACCCACAGTCCAGCAAACAGAAGAAAGGCAAAAGGAAAAGGGATGTTAAATAGGAGCCAAGCTTTCCAGTTGATGAAACCCCTATTAAATAAGAATTGCCTGCCATTAGGGTAATGAGGACCAACAGAGGTAAGAGACCCAAATGGGAAATAGAAAACGAAATGCTTCCTGAGGAAGATTTAAAAACAGAAGAAGACTCTGATGAAGATTATAATGTTACACTCTCAGCCAAGCATAAAGCACCAGCAACCAGTAAGAAGAATGTTGCAGTTAAAAGGCAAAAGAATAAATGTGTGCTTGTGCCTCAAGACCCTAGGAGGAACTCTACAAGAGTCACCAACAAGTACAAGCTAAGGCCCAAAGCCATGTTCGATTCCTCAATCAAAAGAGAAGATGTCATAGTGATAGAAGACCATTCTGAAGATTCTAAAGCAGATACCAAATGAAAGAAAGGAATTTGCCTAGTACCCAGTACATAAAGAACCAACAAAAGAAGGTAAGAAAACTGTTCCATTCTCTATAGGACCTATAACAAGAGATGCTACCAAATTATCAAGAGCTAAAGCATCTGCCAAAGGTATAAGTAGGGTTCCTAAAACTAAATAAAGTAATATTGTAGATTCAGACCATATATCAGACATGCCTGAAGCCATGGAATCAGCTAGTTTAGATGAAGATCACAACTCAAGATTGGTTTCTAAGTACCAAATTAAGATGAAAGAACCTCAGGTTTCCGTAGATTTGGATGAGCGTGCACTTGTTGAATAGTTCCCCGAGTTCAGGGTTAAAGTCAGAACTGATAAATAAAAGATTAGAGAGCTTCAGAATACAGTGGAATAGTTGAAGAAATAGAAGTCTCATGTAGATAAATGCAGTGCTAATCAACAAGAAAATATGAACACAACAGAAAGAAGAAAAAACAAAAATCAAATACAGGAAATACTCTGTTTTTCATGTTTTAGTCCTTATATTCAAAAGACGTTTCTGAAACTATGGAGATGAATTTGTTAAAACCAAAAGAGGTTTTTGTTGGAAACATGCCCCTTCACAAAAACCTCTTTTTGTTTTTACACATCTATCACATTTTAAGAGATGCAGATATATCTTTGAGGCCTAATGTTCTAATAAAGCTACAGGAAATACTCTGTTGTTTTTACCTGTTTTAGTCTTTTTCTTCAAGAGAGGTTGCAGAACAGCTGGAGAGGAATTTGTTGAAACCAAAAGAGGTTTTTGTTGGAAACATTCCCCTTCACAAAAACCACTCTGGGTTTTACACGGCTATCACATTTTAAGAGATTCAGATATATCTTTGGGGCCTAATTTTCTGATAAAGCTACAGGAAACACTTTGTTTTTTTACCTGTTTTAGTCCTTTTTTTCAAGAGAGGTTGCAGAATATCTAGAGAGGAATTTGTTGAAACCAAAAGAGGTTTTTGTTGGAAACATTCACCTTCAAAAAAACCTCTCTAGGTTTTTACACAACAATCACATTTTAAGAGATTTGAATTGATCTTTGAGGCCTATGTTTCTGCGATTTCATAATAAATAATTTCTTGTTTTAGTCCTTAATTTTGGGAGAGGTTGCAGAACAGTTGGTGATGAATTTTTGGAAACCAAAAGAGGTTTTTGTTGGGAACGGGTCCCTTCACAAAAAAATCTCTCGGTTTTTACACAGATATCACCGTTTGAGATATACGAAGAGATTGTTGGACCCTATTTTTATGGAATTTGTCAGATATATTTTTCTGAAAAATCTCGTGGACAACAGTTGACAAGCCACCTCATCAATTCGAGTTGGAGATCAGATTGGATCTTCTCCTTGATT
Organism: Picea engelmannii; assembly: GCA_009831015.1. Lineage (NCBI taxonomy): Eukaryota > Viridiplantae > Streptophyta > Pinopsida > Pinales > Pinaceae > Picea > Picea engelmannii. The sequence goes on along the minus strand of ML809450.1, from coordinate 93,723 downwards.
ATTTGAAACAAGAAACTAAATATATATGAGGAAGTTTTCAGATCCATTTCTTTTGGATCTTGATAATTATGTATTGTTTCTATATAAACTCTGTAGAAGGAGAAGTTATGGTCGAAAAATTGGAGATCTAGAAGACTTGTTTTGTGAAAATCCTTGTAAAGGCATTTATGTTCTATTTGAAACTTAGTAGAAAAGGAATATGGATGGTTAGACACTCTTTTCTACTATGTTTTTCTTTCTTCATGCTTGAATTCATTATTCAGACTGCAATGCATTTGTTTCTTGATTGTTAATTAATACAGTAAAAAAATTACTGTGGGAATTAATTTCAAGTTTTGATTTCAAACTGATGTTCTTGTTTCCTTATGATATTTTGAGAAAGGAATTATGTGAAGTTGACAAATTGAAGGCTTCATCCTCTCTTTTTCTTATTGGTTTAATCCATCTATGTGCCTACTTTTTACTCAGACAATGGGATTTACTATGTTCTGATCTTGATTTTCATGTTATGTTATAACCCTGAGCCAGTTTTTCAACCACCTTATTCAAAACCAAATTATAAAAACCTCCTAAACACTTTGCAATAAATCGATGATGCCCTAGCTTGCCCTCTCACAGTCAAGTGCAACTTTAGGGACTAACAACACCCATCGCTGCTCATTAGTCGATTAAGGAATCTGTATGTTCATTTGAGCCTGCCCACGTTGTGTTTCAATTGTATCTGATGAAGGTGTTGCAAAGCAAATTTCCAAGGACAATATCTTTGACAAAATTTCAATAAGGAAACTTAATCTAGTATCCATTGTTTGACAGATCCAATAGTGTTATTTCAAGCCAATTATGGTCCTCTCATTTATCACGACGGATTTGTGGATGGGAAGCTATGTTTTTTTTAAGCCAACGCATAAGTGTTTCTCCTCCAATCCTCTGTCTGGGCACACCCACATTGGTCAGCAAGCTAATAAACATATCCATACTCACAATGGTCGATGTTATGAGTGTAATTTTTAGGTAGACCAGCAGCCCCATTATGAACATAGAATTTTCTCACGGCTTCAATCATGTCATTTTCTGAAGGGAGATGTGCATTTCCATACAATTGTTTTTCTATCGATCTAGACTGTAACTCACATAATGGAAGAGGTGAAACCTTCCATGGTAGGCCAACAAATGAAAGAGAAGGAGCTAGCGTTGGTGGGAAAACATGCTCATACAGTGGCCCCACACATTGATCATTCACACTCACAATGCCCTCCATTTCCAAAATGGAAAATGATAAGAACACCCAGTGTAGTGGATTATAGTGTCATCAACAACAGATTACCCATCATGAAACCTCATAGTTCCACCTTCGCATACATATTCTATAATAGAGTGCAGTGAAATATTGCCAAGACCAACAAGGTCTTCTGATAATGATTTCAAACCACATGGCAAAGTGACAAAAACAAAGGTGTTAACACAATGAAACCCTTAGTCTCATGTAAAATCCATGGAGAGATTACCTCAATTCTATCTAAAATAGAGATAAATAATAGAAGTAATGTATGAAATCTTTTCTTCAATGAGTGACAGATGCAAAATCCGAAAGACTGGTATGCCTAGTTTATCACTCCCACACATATTCCATGTCCCCAATAGCTTTCATAAGTGCATGTGTTTACAAGGTTCTTGCAAATCTTGTGTGGATCGTTGACAGATCTATGTTACTTTTTATATTGTATAGAAATTCACCAGTGGAATCTTTCCTTCCATAAATCCATTCAGGAGCTAATTCTTGAAGAAGGTGCAACTGCTCCTCAACTTCACTTCTATCATTGACATTAGTGTGATTTGATATTGTTTTTTGCACAAGCTCCTGACTTGTAAGAACATAGTGTTTTCTTAAATGAAATATATCACATATCATGTTGAAGAGTTTAGGCAAGCATCCAATCATTTGTTGACACCTCTTAGCAGCAGATACACCCGAATTGCATTCCTCTAGTGTCTTCAACTCTCTTTCATGGACCTTAGATATGATTGATGTATCTGACAGATACACTTCTTTAGAAACATTTGTCGATTCTCTGGAGATATCTCCACCACTCACTGCATTTCCAATTACAATCACAACTTGTGCATATTTGGTGAAACTGAGTTTGAAATTCTCTTCGTAGAACTGTCTTGAATGGTTACACATTCATTACTATCTATATTTAACATTGAGAAATTGTATTCAGTAGGCCCAAACATATGAAATTTTATATTATTTTATGTTTGTGTTATTTTATGAGGTTGTCCCACTCTATGTAATAGAATCTTTCCATCCTGATGACCTTGGTTACTTTCACTCTTATTATATATCATAAAATTACAAAACAATGTATTCTTTGAAACATAATTCGAGAGCCACGATAGTTTCGGAAAGAACCCTACATTAACGAATTGTAATGAATTTTCTTTCATGTGAATGATTATGTAAATTTCTTTGAATGTGTAGTGGTAACTCAACGGGAGCATGCAAGACTTTGCGCAAGAAAGTGCGAATAAGGTGGGTGCATATATCAACAATGGTGATATAGGGGTCTTTGGACAAGTGTGTCATTGGCGTAATAAGACGACGTGAATAATGCAATGAGTGAGTAACAAGATTTGCTTAGTAGTAAGTCAAGCGTCACAACAACGTGCCAATATTTAATGAGAAAAAATGAAACCTTGTGCAAGTAGTGTGACCGGAGAGGGAGCATGGCAACGCTTTGTCAGCTAAGTACTCTTGACAAAAATCATCGTCAACAATTTCCAACCAACAAATGTGTGTCGCTTATAGTGGCATGCAAGCTTTAAATAATATCATACGATCATTGGTTCTTTGTAGGAAAGGGGAAGGGAAGGGTAGTAGAAGGACTGAGGGCGACTCAATGTAGGATAGAAAAGGTTGATAGGGTCAGGTGGACCAGGTTATACAACAGGGGTAGACACGATGGAGGTCAATGGATTCATGGATCGGGACTTCATGGAATAACTCATGGAAAGTGGTAAGTATGAGGGGGTTTGGTCCTGTTGTATAACTTGAAGGGACAACTCTTTGATACTTGACAAGATGATTACAAGGCTAGAAAACTGTCGTGGTTGTGTGTTGAGGGAAAGACCCAAATTTAACACTGAGAATCCACAACGTGTATGTTGGAGGCATCTCAAAATGAAAGGGAAGGATAAAGGGAAAGAAAGAATATGGGGATATGACTAACGAATGTGACGAGCAAGGATGTCCCACGTAGCAAGCGAATGATAGACAAGCGAGGAATCATGACAAAGGAAGGAAACTTAGTTCACCTACAAGTTTGTTGTCCACCAAAACACATTTGGTCAATCAGTTAAAAATACATAGACAACCTACCTTTTAATATCACCAATCATTGCTCCATTACTTATGGACGTAATAAAGGGAAAAAAATGAAAAGGAAGCAAAAAGAAATAAAAGCGAGAAAAGAAACTGAGTAAAAGAGAAATTAACCTAAAACTAATCTAGCCCTTCCTGAATTTTTTTTTTATTATTATATTATAAATTATTATTATTATTTATTATTTATTTATTTATTTACAGAGGAAAGAAACCACTAGCTTGGACTCAGGTCGAATGAAATTTAGCATAAAGGAATGCATCACCTGCTTTGCTTACGAGTCCTATGAGCTTGATAAATTTGTGCATAGGGGGACTGCCAAAATGCCAACCAACAGATGTATACGGTGCAGAGATATGATTAACCAATATCCAAAAGAAACGACCACCAACCTCCAAGACATGCCAACCAACAGATGTTTTTCCAGTAATGATGAAGGTATTGATTGAATTAGATTTAGGGTTTAGGGTTTGTATGCTAAAGGGATGATTCATGAATTCATCAAACGAATTAATATCACCTCTGGGGACCTTCCTATCAAGAACATGATCGTCATGATGCAATGAAGATTCATAACATGGATTAAAAAACATTGGAATGCCCCTACAACGGTCACTATCATCAAAATAAAAATTGTGCCTAGGAGGGACATGCTCGATAGTGTCAAGTTCTTTATCCTCTTTTGATTGAAACAAAGGATTAGCAAAAATTTTATACAAATTAAGATCTTGATTGAACTCATATATATATTTAGAAAAGGATTCGTCTCATGCATCATTAAATTCATACTGGTTGACATCATTTGACCACTCATTAACAATATCATCGAACACAAATGTATCATAAATTGGTTTGACATAGTTAGAATTGACTTCTTCATTTTAATAATCAAAATTTCCATCGTACACATGCAGATAAGAAGCTTGAGATGAAAGGTGATTTTGGGATTGAGTTTTTCCATGAGGGTCACGAGGGGTGATGTTTGAGATGTGAGAGCTAGATTGGTCATTAAGCATCATGATATAATCATGATCCTCTTCACCTCCAAGATCTTTACCACAAGTATTTGATTCATTATAATTAGGCCCTAAAAGGGAGGGCTCTCGAGATATACTCCCAGCATGATTTGAGGATTGAGACTCAAGAAAGAACATGCAATCTTGTAAGCTTTTAATGACGTGGATTAAAGAAGACAACTCCTTGTGTGATTCATAACCACCAAAGGAGTAACCTGTTCTACGGATTTTCTCTTCGAAGTCGAGGCAAGTGGATAGGGCTAGCTCTAGGTTTTGAACGCTCTTTTCTTCCAACTGCCATCGGTAAAGAGGAGGTAGAAGTTTGTAGTAATGCAACAGAGCAGCCAAGTTGGTGGGGCGAATGGGAGTAGGAATTAAATTGTATAACTTGATGAACTGAAGATTAAAAGTAAGAATGATCTCATTATCCTTTATGCATAATTGATTAAACCTCTTAAGATGTTTGTAAGGATTATCCAAACTCCGAAAGGTAGAAGTGAACCAGTAAGACAACTCAAACCAGGTATAAATGCACCCATCANTGCCTAGGAGGGACATGCTCGATAGTGTCAAGTTCTTTATCCTCTTTTGATTGAAACAAAGGATTAGCAAAAATTTTATACAAATTAAGATCTTGATTGAACTCATATATATATTTAGAAAAGGATTCGTCTCATGCATCATTAAATTCATACTGGTTGACATCATTTGACCACTCATTAACAATATCATCGAACACAAATGTATCATAAATTGGTTTGACATAGTTAGAATTGACTTCTTCATTTTAATAATCAAAATTTCCATCGTACACATGCAGATAAGAAGCTTGAGATGAAAGGTGATTTTGGGATTGAGTTTTTCCATGAGGGTCACGAGGGGTGATGTTTGAGATGTGAGAGCTAGATTGGTCATTAAGCATCATGATATAATCATGATCCTCTTCACCTCCAAGATCTTTACCACAAGTATTTGATTCATTATAATTAGGCCCTAAAAGGGAGGGCTCTCGAGATATACTCCCAGCATGATTTGAGGATTGAGACTCAAGAAAGAACATGCAATCTTGTAAGCTTTTAATGACGTGGATTAAAGAAGACAACTCCTTGTGTGATTCATAACCACCAAAGGAGTAACCTGTTCTACGGATTTTCTCTTCGAAGTCGAGGCAAGTGGATAGGGCTAGCTCTAGGTTTTGAACGCTCTTTTCTTCCAACTGCCATCGGTAAAGAGGAGGTAGAAGTTTGTAGTAATGCAACAGAGCAGCCAAGTTGGTGGGGCGAATGGGAGTAGGAATTAAATTGTATAACTTGATGAACTGAAGATTAAAAGTAAGAATGATCTCATTATCCTTTATGCATAATTGATTAAACCTCTTAAGATGTTTGTAAGGATTATCCAAACTCCGAAAGGTAGAAGTGAACCAGTAAGACAACTCAAACCAGGTATAAATGCACCCATCAGGAAGGTTGGAAAATAAAGAGGCGGCATCACCCTAAAGGGAATTCATAAACAACAACATGCAACTATAATTATTATTTACTCCGAGAATGGTGAAAGCATTTGAAAACGCACGAAGATGTTCAATCATTGTAACAGTTCCATCGCCATGGAAGAGAGGTAAATGATTCTTAAATTTGTGAGATAAAGGGTCCACTAGGTGAGCAAACTTCAAGGGAGTGGGAAAAAACCAAGGAGAATTGTTTATGTCTTCTTCAAACTCAAACAGCCCATACTTGCGAATGAATTTCCCAGGGTTAGTATTTGAAACCACAAGGTTACAACCACCGAACAGGCTTCCAATCGGTTGAGACATTGAGGTCTAGGAAGGGAAAGAAATCGAAATAATTAAAACAAAAACTAGGAACAAACCATTGAACGGTTCTCCCTAGTATGGTCACCAAAAAATATGTTGACGTCAAAAGACTAAGGAGTCTCCAACATCAACATTTTCAACCTCCCACGGGACTAGGCGAGAAGAAGCGTGAATATCACCCTAGACTTAAAGCCCTGGAAAAGAATGTGCATTGAACTCTAGGCCGATTTTACCCTAACCTATAGTCCAAGCATGAATTCCTTTGCCTTATAATTTAACCTTTTAACAATATTTAATTTTTATGTGATTTCTATGTTATTTACAATTTTATCAACTTCTATGTGGAATTTATACATTTATAGTTACAAAATTATATTTAATCAAGGAAATGCACAAAGAAAAAAGGCAATGCTTTTTTTATTTTAGCAAAAGGAAAAATAAATAAAGGAAAGTCAACTTAAAGCTAAGGAAGCTAATAAACTATGTTAGTTTGAAGAATATAGATAACATGATATAACCTTCTTTTTATTTTCATTAGAAGTTAGGATGTGACTAAGACATAATAAAATCAAATCAAAATAGTAAAAGAACAAAAGGTTTTATATACATTAAAATAGTTAATGAGTAAAAGATATGTAAATATAAAACATTCATGAATTTGTTCATTTTCCTTTTTAAAGCTAGGATGTAAGAATAATAAAATAAACAAAGTTTATGTACACTAATTAGATAGTAAATAAACTTTATGGACATGATTGTTTACAATATATATACATTTAATTTGTCTTTTAAAGATTTTATCCAACTTTTTTTTTATTCTAAAATCAGAGTGTTAAATAAATAAAGATGAGGAGAACTGAGGATTTTAAAGAAAAATCAGGAGATAGTGATGAGCGAGAAATAAATGATTTTCATTAAAAGACTTCTCATACAAATTCATAATCTTCAAAATCTGCAAGTCTCTACGTAGACTGGGGCCAAGTATATGGTCTTTATCCCCCCTAGACACAATGTACAATAGAAATACCAAGCATGAAAATGAAAAAGAAATTTGAGCCAAGAAGGAATGGAGCCATGGTGGTGAATCGCAAGGAGAGAACCTGCATAGTAAAATTGATTAGCGTCGAATCAAATCGAGCCTTATTACAACAAACTAAACAAGTAAATATTTACCTTATGAAGGCCAGAAAACTCATCCTCGCTTACCCTCTTCGCTGCTTCGCAAGACCCCCTATTGCCGATGATTTCATCAAACTCTATTGAATATGTAAGAAAAGAATGAAATGCACAGTCCTCACAGCACTCCTAGCATACTACTATGAAATTTCTGCCAAAAGTTCTCTCTCAGAAATTTATTTATCTAATGATCTCTCCTTCAGAAAATTTATGTCCTAAGAATTCTCTAGAATTATCTTCCACCTATGGCAAGTTGTGTGTTGCTCCCTTTAAAGCATTAGGTGGACGGTTTCTTCAGTTATCATTTTCATAATTGAACTCCAACCAACCATAACACATCACTTAACACAAAAACTAATTTATTTTTGCACTCTCCTTAATAGTTTTATAATCATTTCCCATCGATTGTTTTACATATGGTTGGATAAATATAATTAATTTTATGCGGATAATAGAATATAATTCCGATGGTTCTCTTTTTTTTTAAATTGGCAAAGACACCCTTCAATGTTTAAATCACTTGTCAACCATTTTACAGTAGATCAATTCCTTGTGTGGCTATATCAAACGTTCGAAACTCAATTGCAAAACTCATATGTTTCACATGAATTGCACCCATTGTTGCACATTAGTCGATTAAGGAATCTGTATGTTCATTTGAGCCTGCCCACGTCGTGTTTCAATTGTATCTGTGAAGGTGTTGCAAAGCAACTTTCCAAGGATAGGATCTTTGACGAAATTTCAGTAAGGAAACTTAATTTGGTATCCACTATTTGACAGGTCCAATAGTGCTATTTCAAGCCAATTATGGTCCTCTCATTTATCACGATAGGTTTGTGGATGGGAAGCTCTGTTTTTTTTAAGTCAACGCATAAATGTTTCTCCTCCAATCCTCTGCTTGGGCACACCCACATTGGTCAGCAAACCAATCAACATATTCATACTCACAATGGCCGATGTTATGAGTGTAATGTTTAGGTCGACTAGCAGCCTCATTCTGAACATAGAAGTTTCTCACGGCTTCAATCATGTAATTTTCTGAAGGGAGATGTACCTTTCAAGATAATGTTTTTTCTATCGATCTAGACTATAACTCACATAATGGAAGAGGTGAAACCTTCCATGGCAGGCCAACAAATGAAAGAGAAGGAGCTAGTGTTGGTGGGAAAACATGCTCATACAGTGGCCCCACACATTTATCATTCACACTCACGATGCCCTTCGTTTCCAAAATGGAAAATGATAATAATACCCAGTGCAGTGGATTATAGTGTCAGCAACAACAGAGTACCCATCAAGAAACCTCACAGTTCCAACTTCGCATACATATTCTATCATAGAGTGCAGTGAAATATTGCCAGGACCAACAAGGTATTTTGATAATGATTTCCAACCACATGGAAAATTGACAAAAAAAAGGGTGTTAATACAATGCAACCCTTAGTCTTATGTCAAATCCATGGAGAGATTACCCCGCTTCTATCTAAAATAGAGATAAATGACAGAAGTAATGTATGAAATTTTTTCTTTAATGAGTGACAGATGCAGAATCTGGAAGACCGGTATGCCTAGTTTATCACTCCCACACATATTCCATGTCCCCAACAACTTTCATAAGTGCATGTGTTTACAAGGCCCTTGCAAATCTTGTGTGGATCATTGGCAGATCTATGCTATTTTTGACACTGTATAGAAAGTCACCAGTGGAATATTTCCTTCCAGAAATCCATTCAGGAGCTAATTCTTGAAGAAGGTGCAACTGCTCCTCAACTTCACTTCTATCAGTGACATCAATGTGATCTGATATTATTTTGTGCACAAGCTCCTGACTTGTAAGAACATAGCATTTTCTTAAACGAAATATATCATGTTGAAGAGTTTAGGCAAGGCAAGCATCCAATCATTTGTTGATGCCTCTTAGCAGCAAATACACCCGACTTGCATTCCTCTAGTGTCTTCAACTCTCTTTCACGGACCTTAGATATGATTGATATATATGACAAATGCACTTCTTTAGAAACATTTGTCGATTCTCTGGATATGTCTTCACCACTTGCTTCATTTTCAATTACAATCACAACATGTGCATATTTGGTGAAATTGAGTTTGAAATTCTCTTCGTATAACTATCTTGAATAGTTACACATTCATTACCATCTATATTTAACATTGAGAAATTGTATTCGGTAGGCCCAAACATATGAGCTTCTGTATTATTTTATGTTTGTGTTATTTTATGAGGTTGTCCCACTCTAGGTAATAGAATCTTTCCATCCTGATGACCTTGCTTACTTTCACTCTTATTATATATCATAAAATTACAAAACAATGTCTTCTTTGAAACATAATTCAAGAGCCACGATAGTTTCGGCAAGAACCCTACATTAACGAATTGTAATCAATTTGATTTCATGTGAATGATTATGTAACTTTTTTTGAATGTGTAGTGGTAACTCAGCGGGAGCATGCGAGACTTTGCAAAAGCGAGTGCAAATAAGGCAGGTGCATAGATCAACAATGATGATATAAGGGTATTTGTACAAGTGTGTCATTGGTGAAATAAGACGGCATGAATAATGCGATGAGTGAGTAACAAGCTCTGCTTAGTAGTAAGTCAAGCGTCACAACAACGCGCCAATATTTAATGAGAAAGAGTGAAACCTTGCGCAAGTAGTGTGACTGGAGAGGGATCCTGGCAACACTTTGGCGGCTAAGTCCTGTTGATAAAAATCATCGTCAACACACTCCAAGACGAAGCACATTCCAATCAAGTATCAATTTCTAGGGAAAAAGGTTGCAGAGAAGAACATCAAAGTTGAGTATGTGGGCACAAAAGAACAAGTGGCATACATCTTTACATAATCACTTCCACGAGAAGCCTTTAAGTATCTTCGCCAGAAACTCAGATTAATTTCTACTCCAAAATGAATGTTTTTGAATGCTTATCTTATATGGCTTAGATTTACACGAGGAAGCACCATAGAGAGGATAATTCAGGTTGGGAGATTATTTTCAGGAAGAGTTCATTCAGGGGGAGTATCCCCAAGGACATTTCAGTTAGGGGGAGCAGCCCCAAATGGAAAGATACCTTTGCCATTGATGACAAAGGGGGAGAGATTTATCAGATGCAGAGCACAGAAGCATGGTTCGAGGGGGGGCGATGGTCACAGAGCGATCATGAGTGACATGACTTCATTATTGCATCAGAGTGTTGCCATCAATGCCAAAGGGGGAGATTGTTGATTAATTTGGTTGGTTTTCATTGATGTCAACCCTTGAAGAAAGTTCAGTAGTGAATTTCGGTAGCACAATGGTTTGGGTAATGGACCCAAGTTTGTTTGATGATAATGGTATGAGTTTTGATATATTTGCAGCTAAAACGATTCTAGATGGATAGTACATGTCATTCCATTTCCGGTGGTATGTGGAACGTCACATAAATCCTCATGTTTAGAGAGTTATGGCCATGTGAAGTTGGAGAACCCTCATGAGTCATCTAGAAGCCCCAAAAGGTCAAAGTAGTCAAAGTGGTTGCAAAGAAGAAATTATTTAAATAATAAAGTGAAGTGATGAGTGTACTATAAGTCAAAGTG